>OVAN01005701.1:0-22951 GCA_900406275.1 Anastatica hierochuntica | reverse complement strand
CGAAACTACAATAAGTCGCTACACAATAGCAAATTCGTCGCAAATTTGCGAAACCTGTTCGTGGCAATATCTACCTAATTTTCCGTTGTAATCGCAAGTTCGTCGCAAAATTTGCGACGAACTTGCGACGAAACAACAGTCATTCGCTAAAGCGTAGCAATTCCCTCGCAAATTTACGACTGAAGACTTTTTCAAGCAATTTCGTCGCATATTTGCGACGACATTGCTACCACTTACCTTTATTCGCAAATTTACGACGGATTTGCGACCAAGTATTTTTTCATAGCTATTCGGTCGCAATGTCGTCGCAAATTTGCGACCACAAAAATTCCTCGCAATTTTTCGTCGCAAATTCGCGTGTTTTCTTGTAGTGTAAGAAAAGATTCGTATGATTGAGATGATCCTCCATAATCCCATTCTCAAAGAAATTGTTAATGACCACAATGATGTCCTCTTTGATAGTGGACCAAAATTGTTGAAAAAAAGCCCCTGTAAAGCCATCAGGTCCAGGAGCTCTGTTTGGGCCTATCTGGAAAACCGCTTGTTTTATTTTGTCCTCTGATATCGATTTGGTTAGATCCAGATTCATATCTGGCGTAATTCGTTTCTCAAAGTCGCGGAACACCTCTGCACTTAGGCGCGAATAGTCTTGTTGGTACGTTGAGGTGTAGAGGTTTGAAAAATAATTGCTGGCTGCACAACCTATGTCTTCATCTCCTCGATACACCAAACCTCCAAACATAAAAAGTTATACAGATAAAAATATATGAGATATTGGTGGACGGTTACATTGTAGGACAGAGCGAAAGAAAGCATCAAAGAGATATTTCAATCTCGACGTCGATTGCTTTCATAGCACCGGCGCCAATCTCGTTTGCAAGTTTGTTTGTTTCTTTTTCTCCTTTCAAACCTCTATGCCTCGACGGTTATAGAGATTTCTACGGTTGTTTCCTTTGGCGGTAAAAATTTACAAGTGGTTCACGTGGTCGAGGTCTTTGCAATGGTGGTTAATGATCAATTGGACGCTTGGCGATGAATCTATATTCGGTGATCTCATTCCGGTGGTATAAGAGTATTTTTCTGATTATGTGGTGTTATTGGTCACGGTATGCTCTTGATAATTTTGGGGAAATATCGGTAAAGTCGTGTTATGTTGTTTAGGATAGTTTGCGTTTAACTTCTTCTTTTTGGACAGTGAATCGTTTTTACTTTATATCCTTCCGCCGCCATTTAGTTTAGTTAAATAATAGGTTTTTTTTGTTGTCTTATGGTCTGTTCTTGTAAAGCTAACCTTTTGTGGGGATACATAGTTCTAGATTTGGACTTTCCCGGAAGAAAATTAGGTGGATATGAGTTAGATTCTTGTCATTTGGTTCTTAGTTTCTTGGGTTTTCGCTTTGGTGAAGTTAATTTTTATTAGCTTCTTCTATCCTTCGTTTCGTATCTGATTATAGAGTTTTTTCAGCGACTTTCCTCTGACTTCTCTAACCTTTTTGGGATTTTCTACCCTGAACTTTGATACTTTCTATGTTTGGTTTTTTTGTATTGGATATTAGTTTTGCTTCCAGGGATATGTATGTTATCCGCCGGCTTATGTCTCCAGAGAAATCATGTTCTCTGCCGGCTTTTGTTCATGTTTATTGCTGTAAGTATGGGTTGGTCTGTTATTCACTTTGAGTTTGGTTTCGTTTTTGTATAGGTTTTGTTGGTTGTAAAACTACTTCTACTTCACTTTTTAATATTATCAGATGACAAAAAAAAATACAGAGAAAATTATATAGTTAATATATTTCTATTAGAAGGCAAAATGTGGTAATATATCTTCATTAATACTACATAAAACAATATTAGTCTAATAAGAATACATGTAACAAAATGTATTAGTAATATACTATTTATTTATTCAGATTTAAATCAAGTAAAAAGAAATTTATTGACGAAGATACAAAGTCTATAATGCTTTCAAATTAAAAAGGAAAACAAATTTTTAAAAACTTTAAAAATGATTACGTGGCAAATGATGTGTCAGCGTGACATCTGACATAATATCCACGTCACATGATTAACAGTTGACTTACACCGGTCAATCCTATATATATAATTAGAGAGTTCTCTCTACCTAAGATGTCCACCTAAACAAAACCTACAAATAAAAATTAAAGACTAATTAAAATACTTATTTAAATAATTCTTATTGATAATTAATAAAATTTTAATGTTAAATCTAAGACTTATATAGATGATAAAGCTCTAGATTTAATTTATATATTAATGTAAATATTTGTAAATGAGTACAATCATAGAAAATAAATTCATATAAAATGAAAAACTTGAAATGTTTAGTTTTTTTTGTTTTTTGGCTATACAATGGAAAAAATGCTATTTAAGATTGAAAGAAAAAAATTTCATGTAAAACAAACAAAAATAAAATTTTTTTGGTTTGTTTTTTGATTAAACAACAAAAACAAATGTTATTCGTGATTGAAAGATAGATAACAGTCTGTTTTGTAATTTGAAATAGAAAAGTTTTAAAAAAACTCAAACTAAGAGCATATTTTTCAAAAAAGTATTTATGAGTTAATTGGGTAAATATTAAAAAAATATTAATTAATTCTATAACATAACCATTACAATAATATAAAATCTACTTTTTGGCCATCTTTTGCCACTTTCTCTTTCCTAGCGCGTGAAGAATATTTTTATTTTTTTTTAAATTTCCTCTCTTAAAATGTTAAAAAAATGATTTTAGCATTTAAAAAATATTAATTAAAATTTGTTAATAGAGTTCTGAGTAAGTCATATTTTATTTTTAATATATATATATACACTAGTGTCGGAACACCGTATGTGGGTTGAATAATATTACTATTTATGTAGACATTTTATTTATATACATTGAATTTTAACAACATCAATCATCAATTGAATAGAAAATCAGGGTTTCTTTTTGGAGAGATGTAATTACGTGGGTACATTATATTACAAATTGCATTATGAATATCTCTACCCTAAACCCTTAACCCTTGTAATCCTAAATATGTTACGAGGTTAAAACCGAAAAAATGTTTTCATGTATCTCAAAACAATAAATAATATGACTATTTTTATAGACACACTACTTTTACGGATATAAATAATTGATTCGTGATACATATATTATTACTCATTTTACGAGTTATACACATGAATCTTCATGGGAAAATATAATTATACGGGATACATTATATAATTACCATCATAGAAATTGTTGATATAAATTTTAAAGTTAGGAATAAATTAAGTGTGATTTATAAGATAATTTTCCACATGTATTAAAATATGGAAGTATTGGCAGTGTAGTTATTATGAGAGGAGTGAATTAACAATATCAAACAACTTTTATTTTATCTTTTAGTATATTTTTCAGTGTTTTGTTAACTATTATGTAACTTTTAACATTCTTCCAAATTTATTTTAAATGTATATTAATTTTTAAAAATTCAAGTTATGATAAATTTCAAAAAAAAAGTTTAACTTTTTTGTTATATTGAAATTTTCATCAAACAATTTTCACATGACAAGTGTCCAAAAAAGTGGGATGTGCATAAGAGAGAGAGCAAAAAAAGGAAAACATAAAAGAAGTAGCGGGTAGAAGGAGAGAAAAAGGGAGGAGTTTTTGGTATTTTTCTTGAAAAGAGAGAAAGAGATTTTGGTGGTTAGTTATGCATTTAGTGATTTTTTAATTATATTGACTAATTTTTCAATATTTATTGACAATTTAACTTATTTTTGATAGAAAATAACATGTTTTATTCACAAAAATAAAAATTTAAAAAAAACTACGAGACTGATTAGAAAAAATATTGAATTATAAAAATAAAAATAGTGTTGAATTGGGTTAGAATAAATATATAGTATAATATTTCGGTTGAGAGCAAATGTAATATGAAAAGAGAATTGATACATAAAGGAAAACGAATGCGTTTGGAAAATAATAAATATAATAGAATTTATATATAGAGATCAAGAAATATTTGTGAAAATAAAATAAGATCTTCCAACACAATTACAATATGAAATGAAAGAATATTTACAAAAATCATTCATTTGTATTGCTAAAAATTGTTGTTAGACTAGAAGTCATAATAATCCATTTGCTAACATCAAGATAGTAACTGACGTGAATACAGTTATTTTTGACTTAGTAAAATAATTTTTTTTAAGCATGCATTGTTTGCTTTGATAGATAAATCACACCTCTAAAATCCATTGTGGTGGAGTAGGTGTTTTACTTTTCGGTTAAAATAGATGTTTTACTTAAGTATATGTATTTAATTAAAGAAAATCTTTGATTTATGTTGTTTGGGGATATGTCATTTCTTGACCTAAATATGAAAGAAATTTCATCCTAAATAAAATATTGTGATATTGATATCAATATCACATACTCTTCCAAAATCAATTTCAGCTAAATTTGTTTGTTATATGATATATAATAATTTATTATTTTTGAAAAATATATATTTTTTCTTAATAATTTTTATACTAAAATTTCATAAATATACAATACATCTTAAAAAACCATATTATTACAATTGTTTTTAATAATTCGATTAAAATTGAAATCTCGCGCATCGCGCGAGTATAAGCCTAGTATATAAAATGTGCAGCTTAAATATTTTAAGTATGATTGGCCTTGATTAGTTGTAGTTTTTGAAATTGTTTTTGGTTTTAGTTTTTAGAAAAATCTATTTTATAACTATTCAAGATTTTGAAAAAAATAGTTTTTCTATATAATGGAAAAACTAGATTTTGAGAGTTTTTACAAGTTTTAAAAGAAAAACTAAAATCCAAATTTTAGTTGTTTAAAATTTTAAATAAACGAAAAACCAAAATTTCGAAAACAAAAATCAAAGACCAAAACCCAAAAACTGAAAACCATTTAAAAATCTGCAAACAATTATGACTTTAGTTTATATATGAATCCAAATAAGTATAAAGATCATGTACGAATCAAATTTTTTTAGGATACGTAGTGTATGAATAGGACGAAATTCTTAGTAATGAAAGTGCATAAATATAAAGATAAAAGAGATAAGAGGGACACGACTCACAATTTTGATGCTCATATATAGGTACAAGTGTCTTGGTTCACGGCAAACAAAAACCATTTAAATTTTAAACATATCCCGTAAGACCTAACTAGACGTATTGTTTATTGAGAAAATTATATTCATTAATTAGAAAAATAGTAAGCAACAATAAATCCAACTCCACTCGTTCATTGAACCAAACAAATCAGCAATTTTCACTCGCATGCCCTCATGCAATTTAGTATCATATAATATTTTATTTTTATGTATACAGTTAGGGGCACGTGCCCCATACACGTATGGCCCCTCCATAATTTGGATTTATAATATATGTATATATATATATATATATAATTTTATGATATGATTTTATTTTATGTATGATTTTGGGTCTTTGTAGTAGTAGCAAGACTTTATTAAAACGGATAAGACAAGTACTCCTATCATAATTTTTCATATGAAAAATAATTATATGTCCTATGACCCCTATTTTTGGGATATATCAACTGAGAAAGTTAAGATAATTATATGTCCAATCTTTTGTTTTGAGTTTAATTCTATGTGCCAAGAATGTTTTGTTTGTGCCCGTCTTATTAAAATCGCTAGAGCTCGAGAAAAATAATTATGCATTCCCATGAGACTAACTTGTCCGAATCAGGTTAATAATGTATGGAGTATTTGCTCTAAACAAGAAGATTATTTTAATTTTGTAGTTATCACAGAAAACAAAATTTTGAATTGGCGTTGGCTGAAAGTGATCAATATTCTCGGGACACGCCTATTTCATTTACCAAATGCATTACATGTTTTCTTAGGTATAGTACCAAATACACTAGAAACAATGAATTGACGTTTACTTAATTATACGCAACTTGATATAAAATCTGTTTACGGAACAACTTCTAGTATATTAACAATTTACTCGTATGTTCACACGGACCTAATCTAGTAGAAGACACCTGAGAATATGTGAACAACATTTCCCATGGTTCGATTTTCTCTGAAAACAAAATCACACATGTGTGGAAAGTTTGTGCTTGATCTTCGGTCCAAACAGTTTACCTATTAGTCCAGTTACAAGCGATCTGTCTATCCCTGATATTAGTCGGTTGGACACTCCAAACTCGGATCAGACAGTGTGATGGTCCTTCGAAAAGAAGTGCATTCCTATCAGGGCCTGATCGGAGAGCTAAAGATTATCAAAAATATTTTTACTCATACATTTATATTTGCTCTAGTATATAAGAAACCAATCATTTGTGTTTTCATTTCTCTATCAAATATTCGTAAAATAAATTTATCAAAAACAAATTCGTATGAACGAACATCGTGGATTTTGTTGGTAATTTATGATTAACAGTATATTCTTTTGGGTTTTTTACCCCAAAATTTTATTTGGTTTTCACGAAAAAGAGTAAATTCAGTAGTATAAAGTAACTTCTTCCAAATAACACTTCCTCCGTATCGAATTAGTTGATATTTTAGAGAGAAAAAATTGTATCGAATTAGTTGATATTTTCAAGTTTTTACGTAAAAATTTAATGTTATTTGATGATTGTGACTGTTTGTATTCTGCAGTACAATTTTCTATTGGTTGAATTAGTTTTGGTAATGATGTTTTTTATGTAAAAGATGTTTTTTTAAGTAAAAGATATAAATTGAATAAAAGTCAGCGATTTCTTAATCTGAGTGCAAAACCTTAAACATAAATAATATGAAACAGAGGGAGTAGTATTATTTTCCATGTTTACGAAAAAGAGTAAATTCAGTAGTCGGTCAACACACATTGAATAGTAGCAGTAAATTACTACTAGCAATGTCATTTGCCGGATGTTTTTCTTCAACTTTCGGAAGTTAATTTAGGAATTAATAAAGTGTTGACATTGACAAAAAAAAAAGTGTTGACAAAAATTTTACTTTAGGAATTAATAAGGAAAATAATCTAAATTAAAACAATACTAGAGTTTGAATTGCGCGACTGCGTGAGCGGTTTTTTTAATTTGTATATATTCAATTTATGATTAATCATGTTTAGATTTTTCGAATATCAGATTCACGATTTTCGGTTATTTTGAGTTTCGGGTTCGCGTTCAGGTTCAAAAATTTTAGTTTTTTTGTTATTTTGAAATTTGGGTTCGAATTTAGGTTTGAGATTTTTTTGGTTTTCAGGTATTCGTATGGGTTCAGTTTGCATAATATTTGACATCTAAAATACCGTGAAACAAAATCCGTTGAGGTATTTCTTTATTTAAAAACATTAAATGACTAAACTTAAAATTTTATAGTTTATATAAAATATTTTTAAAGACGGCATCTATATAACTATATGAATCAGTTTTTATTCTTTTAATTTATTATATACATTAAATACATTTAGTAAGATTTCTAAGACATGCTCTATTTAAAAAATCACACAAAAAACGTTATGTACTTCCTTTTAATAGTTAAGATAGTATGTAATTATTTTTTAAACTTAAGAATATCATTTTAGTGACATTTTAAATTTTAGTTTTCAGACTTTCAGATTTAAGCCCCAATTGTTTGTACTTTTTAAAATAGCTTTAAATTTTAGATTTTGGTTTTTAGATTTTTGGTTTTCGATTATGATGTAGATTTTGTTTTTCAAAAACTCATGATATTTGGTTTTTACATTTTGTGAAGAAAGTACAAAAGTTTTTCAAAATCTAGATTTCCTATAGTTTAGGGAATCCATTTTTATCAAAATCATGAATGGTGAAAAAAATAGTTTTGAAGAATCAAAAACCTAAAATCAATGCGAAAACCATTACCAATCAATGTCTTAGTTTTTGAGATCTTTGGTTTATAATTTAATTTATAGGTTTTACTGAATTTTCAAATACTTAATCTAAAGATTTTAGTTTTTCAAGATTCAAATTATTTTCATAGTAGTAATGGTTTTCATAATTTATTGTTTTTTAGTAGACTAATTATATATATGATTTGTGGTCAACTGAGTGTCACCTCATCAAACAAAAGATGGATAAGTATCCACCATATTTATTAAACAAAATTTTTGAGATTCTATTTTTTAGTTTTGATTTAATCATAGATAGTTAAGTGTTAAATGGTAAGTTAATAAACATGTAATTGAAGTTAATTATCATGAGTATATATATTGGTTATTAGATCATTTATATTCACAATATACTTTTTCTTTGTAAAAATCAAAGTTAGCTATTTTTCTCTGGAAATCGACAATGAAAGCGGAAAATAGCTCATTCAGTTCGTGCTAAGATGGATTCGTGAGCAGTTTCGTAGGTAAATATATTTTTATATCACCTCAAAAATGATGATGCTCAGTTTAGATAAGGGTTTAGCTTTCATGCATTTTTTATCCATGTTTTTTTAGTAATTATTTTGGGGTAAAAATTACATCACATGAATAGTTACCAACCAAACCAATGATTTGATAAAGCAGTTAAACAAAAAAAATGCAAATAAAACAGGCTAGCGTAACAATTAGCACTACTGTGTCACCTAATAATTGTATTACATATCACGTTCAAAACCATAACTCAAATTTCTTTCCTAGCTCAAAATTTGCTTTGGTGATAAATATTTTATCAAAAATTCTTGGTACATACTAAATATAAATCCTTCAATTACAAAGGACGAAAAATTGAAGAATTCGAGTTAAACATTTTTTTTTTGTAAAATATAAGTTATCGTGGCTTTATCTTGATTTCATCAGTTACTAAAACCTTTCTTATTATATTTGCATAGTTACCATACTTATTAAATTTATATTGAGACTCTAAAAAACTTTTTAAACTTATAGCACATAAATTATTCTTTCTTTAAAATTAAATCTAAAATATTTTAAATAAATGTTTATTAAAATAATATAAACCCATTATAAGAAATGTGTAAATATATCTTCGGGTGAAAGTCTAGAATGCTCTCAATATATAAAACAGAGTCCCAATACTCTCTAGTGATCTCAATACTATCTACTATTAATAAAGAGTTGCAAAACTCATTTTGCCCTCATACGAATAAATTAGTGGTAAGGATATTAAATAAAACAACCAATAAAAAACTTACATCTTTCTCTTTCCAACAACCAATAAAAAATTTGCATTTTTTTCTTTCCAATAACCAATCAAAAAAACGAAACAAATTTTCTCTCTCTTATTCTCTTCTTCTTCGCGACTCTATACCCGAAAATGGGGTTGAAGCTTCTAATTCTTCCAAACCTTTCCTTCATTGACGCTACAGCTCAAAATCGAGGTAATTCGTACTCTATTAGGTAAGTTGTATGAACTTTGAGAATATTAGTTCGTAATCGTAGTGAAATGTAGGGAAACATTAGTTCGTAATTTGTATAACTTGATAAAGTCTGACCAAGTTATATGTTTGTAAACATATAACATGAAACATATACTTGATCAAACTTTATCAAGTTACAAATTTTGTATAATTATACAAATATATAACTTGGTCAAGTTTGACCAATCGTAGTTTAGAGAAAACAAGAAAATGAGAAACAATTGTGGATAAGATTTATTTTTATAATATAAAATTTAAAACCCATTAATTTGAAATTTGAAATTTAAAATCTCTCCTCTTCAATATCGAAAACTCTCTCTGTCTATCTCTCTTCTTTTTCACCATATCTTTGCTCTCTCCTTCTTCACCATCAAGATCAAAAATTTATCTCTCTCTCTATATATCTCTCTAACGCCCCTCTACACAATGAGTAATATTTCCGGAGCTTCGATTTGAGTGGTCGTCGAGGAAAAGTTAGAATCCCCGGAATTCCAATCTGGTGTTGGTGTGACGAGTCAATCACGAAAATGATCTCAAAATCCGACCCTAATCCGAATAGTCGTTACTATCGATGTGTGTATGTTGTCGAGCGAAGGTAATTTTTCACACACAATTTTCCAACATTTTGGTGTAATTTCTCACTATCTCACTCACCATTGTTTACTATTTTTTTGTTTTCTCTAAACTAGCTTATAAACGATAGTCATACGTTTAAATGGGTTGATGAGGCACTGGTGGATGACGTAACACACTTGGGACTCTTGGATGTTCAAGTTGGTGTTCTTGAAGAAGAAGTTCGACTTCTTAAGATGGAAATCCAGAACATGAAGGGTCGGGAAATCTCGAAGAACGAGATGGGATCAATGACACCCATCGTTTTATGTGGTTGTATTAGGAACATGGTTTTACAAATGATTTGGTTGTTGTAGAACTCATATCGATATAACTCAACATATCTTGTGTAATTTTTTTGTCTTTAGCCATCCTCTAATGCATCAAATTTTATCAGAGTTTCATCCATAAATAACAAAATAAAATGAACATAGATCTACGAAAGTTTTTTTCAAGTCTGAGAAACTTAAAAACAAACCCAAGCTAACATATAACATACTTATTTTAAGGGAACAAAACCTCAAAATGAGGATTTTTATTTTGTGTGAGCTTTATTATACGTTTTAACGTTATGAAATATTTATCATATTTTATTTTATTTTGGTGTATTTAAGTTATTGTAAATTAAGTTTAGTACATGCATTTGAAAAAAAAATTATAAGGACCAAAACGAACAACTAAGACATGAATTAAAAAAATAAAAAGAAAAGCATCATCATTAATAAAAAAGAAATAAATTGATATAACTAAGACTTATTAGTTAATTAAACAACTAAAAAAAATAGTTATATTTTCTATAATATTTTTTACTATAAATTAAGCAACCCCATGAAACACCATATATTTTTATAATAAATTTGTTTATATTAGCCACATAACATTATGAAAGTCAGGAAAATACTATTTTCTCATAAATTTTTGTATGAATACATTTAGAATGTACTTAAATAACATAATATAGTAGGTACAACCAAAATAATTACTTTAGTTATAGGTAAAACCAATTAAACTGAAAAATGTCAACAACTTGAGGATTTTAGTGATACTTCAAACTTAGGTGCAACTTAGTTGATTTCGGCGGCTGCATGTAAAACAAGTGCAAAACGTGTTGAATTTTATTGTTTTATTAATTTTTGAAGAAAGTAAAACTTGAAGCTTGATATAACTTTTACATTTATTTTTTCATTTATGATTTCTTTGTGTATAAGTTTATATTTTTTCCCCTCTTTTTCAATAATAAATTATTAATTTGTGTCAAGTTGCACTATTGATTATTTTTTTACTTGTTTTTTTTGTTTGCTTTTCATCTGTTAGGCGCTTTCTCGAAGAGAATAACGAAGAAGAGAATAAATAAAATGACATTAATAAAAACAGAATAATGAAAAGTAATTTCCCAGTCAATATCCAATGGTATCTAGGCCAAATTCAAGAAACATGTCGACCAAATCAAGCCACACTCTAGTAATCATCAAGAGGGTTTCTCTCCGCCATGCGCACTTGTCCTTTGCAACTCGCGCATTTGGGCTCGAAATATCATCCTCGCCATCATATTAAACTTTGTCCATACCGTTAAAGTATGCTTCGAATCCCATGTGTGTTTTTGCTGTAGAAAAACCAAAAAAATTATTGTTGATACGAGTTCTCTCGACTCAACTCTAATAAGAAAACATAAGCAATGCTTACAGTCAGGATAAGAAACCAACGTTCCTTAAAATCCTCAGGAATCAAGCGGTAAGTCGGCCACACATGAACCCAGCCATCTCGTAGGATCTCTGGGATAGTCTGCGATAGGTGGTGTAAAAGTTTAAGCTAGGTCACATATGTTCTGTCAACCCAGACACCCGCACCAAGGTATAAAATGGGAAGATTCTCCCGATCAGCAGAGCTGAGTATGGCGTTGACATCTCTCTCAGTCTTCGGCGTGAATGCAGAGACAATAAACATGGTGAAACGGAGAAATTAGGTTTACTATTTAGGTTTATCGAGAGACAGGAAACCGAGAGAGAGAGAGAGAAAGATTATGTGGAGAAAATGGGTCAGAGTATGTTTAAGAGAGGGGAGAAGCTGGAAAACCGAAACGTTTCAACATCTTCTTTTATCATAATTAATTTAATTATTAAATATGTTTCAAACTTCTCAAAGCAATTTCGCCAATTTTATTATTTTATTATTTTTAATTTGATTAATCAAACTAGCTAATGATATATTTATACACTACTCAAATTAGTTCAAGTTGTACATGGTTTATGAGTTACACATTTTTGTGTGAAGTTGCAGTGTTGATTTTTTGTTTATTTGTTTTATTTTGTTTGTTTTTCATATTTTTTTCCTAAGATTAAATTCATAACTCAATCTCTTTTTTTTGTTAAATGTCATATAATCATTCAATTAAACAAACAAAATAACAATCTCACATAATCAATCAATTAATTTTAATTTGATTAATCAAACTAGCTAATAATATATTTTGACTAGACTCAGATTAGTTTGAGTTGCACATGATTTTTTAGTTACACATTTTTGTGTCAAGTTGCACACGACAATTTTCAATTTAATAAAGAGATGTTTGCTGCTTTGGGCTTTAGTAGGCCCAAACGACGATTCATTATGTTGTTAGTTTCTCTTTTCGACGTCTAATCACACCTTTTCATCGAGAATTGAAGAAAAAGATCGTTTGCTTCTTCAAATCCAACTTCTGACATTCAACTCTCTCTCTCTCTCTCTCTCTCTCTCTACATGTCGTGGACTCTTTGATTTTAATGTTTAAAAATTAAAAAAGAAACAATTTGAACTTCTTTAGTTAAACCCATTTATTGAAAGAAAAATGTACCTAAAAATTATATAATATTTAAGTTTACGCTACGCGCATAAGTAAAACCTAAAAATAACTAATTAGTAAATAAGATGTGTTTTAAAATCATTGTGTGTATTTAATAAAAAAAACTATATATTACAAATTTTATGTTTAAAGAATATAATTACTATTGTTTGAAAATGTATATTTGGTATTTAAATTTATTTCATGTTCATAGGCTCACATAATAAAATTTTATATCTAAATTTAAATATAGTATGTAGAAATTTTATATTTTTGTATAACACAATTAAAAACTTGAATTTTTTGTATAATATAAATTATAACATTTAAATTCTCGTAAAACGAGGGAACACCACCTAGTTACTTTAAAATCAGATGTCCTTTTAATATTTTTCTTTTATTACGAATTTTTAAAAATAAAAAAATATATGTTTTTAATGAGAGTTAATTAGACCACATTTTCTTCTTTTTTTCTAACGACTTTATTATCTAAGAATTCTGTTGATCATTGTACAAAATATCGTCTAAACCGAAGGGAATAAAATTAAAACAGATAGACGAAACTTGTCGTAAAGGCTTCTTTGCGATCTTGTCCGCAACTTGATTTGAAGATCTAGGCATCCAAGTAAAAAGTATATGATGAAATCGATCTCGTCACAACTCTATCTCATGATGAAGATTAGAAAGACGAAAAATGTACTTGTTGACCATGAAGGATGTTAACCAAAGTTTTATTATCTCCTTCAAAGACGCATTGTTGATACCCTCGAATCCAAACTTGCTGCATTGCCACGAGTAATGCTTGCATTTCCAACTCAACAGAATCTTGGGAAGGTTTTCCTTTTATAGTGTCAGCACAAATGTAGTTTCCATTATCATCTCGGATTATCCAACCCGTTTTCGACATACCCATTGCATTTCGGGAGCCATCGTAGTTACATTTCATAAATTTCAAAGGAGGTTTTTGCCAACAAGAAAATATCCTATGTGGTCGTCGGGTGCTTGGATTGTCATCATTTACACTTGTTGTGCACTCCAAGGCATCATCTCTCGCACATTGCAGATCTTTGTACCACTCTTGGTATCAGTGTGGGAAAATAAGTATGTTTCTGCTCTTTTAGAGTCTCCAAAGAATCCAAAAAGGCAATTGCCGTTGATAATCTGTGAACATACAATTGTTATATAATTCCAGTAAAAGGAATATCTTACTCTCAAAAGGGATCATAGGATCATGAAGTTGTGGAAGCCCAATGCCTGAAGCTCTCCACACACGCACTGAATGTTCACAAAGAAAGAAAAGATGATTCGTATCTTCCGCCTCCATGCAGCATCGTCGACAAAAATTATCTGTAATGACACCCCGATGCAAGAGACAAGAAACAGTTGATATAGCGTTAGAAAGACACCTCCATAGAAAGTGTTTTATCTTTGGTGTAATATGCAGCTTCCACATCGCCTCTTTTATAGTTGGATTTCAAGGAGGTGGGTCTATAGGATCAGACTCTCTGTCAATATGCTTTGCCAGCCAATATCCTGACTTAACCATATACAAGCCATCTTGATTATAATGCCATCCGAGATGGTCTTGCGATTTTCTTGTACATAAGTGTATGGATGACAGTAAATATATTCTGGCGTAAACATCATCTGAAGTTTATGTAGATCCCACTACCCATACTCATTGAACAATTGCGAGACATAAGTCAATGGTAGGACGGGACCTATCAGTTGTCGAGGAGGCCGTGGGTGAGGGAGTGGGAGCCATTTGTCCCACCAAATTCGTGTATGCTTGCCATCTCCAATGTTCATACGTAAACCTTGACAAAGTAGTTATAGTCCCTCTGATGGGCCGACGTAAAAAGTCCTGAAAAATACGTGCTTGCAGCATCTCCAACTTCAGTGTCTCCACGGAAGATAGTACCTTGCTCATCTTCAATGGCCAAAATACGATTCTTTGCAAGGCGGGATTTAGCTGACGCAAAAAAGAATATAGTATTACGATCCCCTTTATTCAACCATTGAACTCTGCTTTTTAGCTTCCAATAATGCTCCCCATCTTTATAAGCCTTCCACAAATCTTGTATTAAGGATGAGATAATGTTAGTCGAAGCTCCAATAGTTTGCGCATGATCGAGTTCCTTCTTGAGCTTGCCGATTCTGACTTGTGCGTTTGTTGTATTATGACGTCGCCAATTTGAAATAACTCCTCGAGTCGTTTGAAGCTTTGCCGATAATCCTATATGATGAGAACTATGGTTCCAGATTGTTGAAATTGTTTCCCTAAAATCTTCATGTTCGGCGAGCTTGGGATCATAGGCAAAAGTTCCACGTCTTGTGTCGATTATGTGTGACGAATGAATGATAAGTGGACGATGATCCGATCCCTCAAATGGGAGAAATTCTACAAGTGAGGAAGGATGTTGGGCTAGCCACCGGGAGTTCGTCATAGCTCTATCCAAACAACACCATATCATATGATTACGTCTTTTTCCTGTCCAAGTGAATTTATTTCCAGAACTCTTCAAGTCTTTAAAACCACAATTTGCGATCATATTTCGAAAATTTGTGAAGCTACTTTTCGCTCTTCGTGGACCTCCTCTCTTTTCATCATTGGATAAAATCTCGTTAAAATCTCTGGTGATAAGCCAAGGATCCTTTTGTGTTGTAGATATTCTTTCAATTCGTTCCCAAAGGATATGGCGATTTGTTGGTTCGGGAAATCCATAAACAAATGACAAGTAGAAAGATAATTCATTAAACTTAACTTGAAGATCTACAAGATTAACATCATAAAAACAAAGTGAAACAGAAACATATTTCTTAATGAAAATAGCAATACCACCACTAAGGCCTAAGGGAGGTACTGTGATAACCGAATCGTAACCGATATCGCAACAAATGTCCCTAATGTAATCGTCTTGATGCTTGGTTTTCAAGAGACAAATGATGTCTGGGAGATACTTGCGCCGTATCTCCTTGAGGCGTCAAACTGTCAAGTCAATGCCCAATCTTTGACAGTTCCAAATTGATGTATTCATGGCGAATGTGGTGGTTCAGGGCCCACCGCGCCTCCCACGCAATCATCTTTACCACTACTAGATGCATCTGTTTCACGAGTATACAACTTCTTTCTTTCGGAAGATATTATGTCCTCCACAAACTTGCGTTTGAGCTTGGCTCTTGCTTCATTACCCTCTGTCTCAGAATAATTGGCATATAAATTCATTTCATTTTCAAGCTGCTCATTACCTGAGGTTGGAGGCAGAGCATCATCCTCCATGAGAATAACCTCTGTATCACCTGAACCATCTTCTTGGTCCGAGAGTTCTTGAGAAGAAACATCATCTTCAGGCACCGGTTCTGTTTCCTGGTTGATTGCCACACCTTCAGGTTGCCTGCGGATCTGCTTTGCATCAGGGTGAGCTCGGCGATGATCCATATCGTCTCCCATCCGATCCAGTGGTCAAACTGACGATGCCCATTGTTGACTTGTTCTGGAACCATACCATGTGGTTCCTCCTCATCCAGCTCACGAATAACAAGACCACCGTTAGGATTATGAGGCGGAGGAGGTTCCGTGTCGTCATCTCCATCACTGAAATCAAAATCGTCCTCCTCATTCTGAATAAGACACCTTCCTGAATCATGAGTGAGTCTACCACACACATCACAAAAGCCACGCAAACGTTCATAGTGAAAAGAGAGTAAGGTGTTAACTCCCTGAGTAATTGAAAGTTGCGTTGAAACCGGAGAGGGAGATTCACATCCCAAGTGATTTGAACTCTCACGAAAGCAGCCCGGACCGCAGCAGTAGGATCATAATCAATATTCATAAGAGGACCAAGTGCTCGACCAACATGTGCTATCACTTCTCTATTCATAAACTGATATGGAATACCTCTTATTTGGATCCAGAGCCTGATGAAGTTCATCATCAAAGGGTTCATTAACGGAGTCCATCTCTCGAGAATCAACATCCGATCAGCATAAGCCCATGGCCCGCGGCGGAGCACAAAGAGCATAAGGTCTTCGGACGGGAACACGAACTGAAACCTACGGCCTTCAATGATTCTACCATGTGTGATGCCGTTGAAGCCCCATATCCTTGGTAGATTAGCGACGATGCCACGAATGTTTTGTCTTCGGGGCATTACGGGTCTTCTGATCAAGATGAATCGGTTTTCCTCCTTTGCTTGCCTAACGACATCCGGAGGTAATGGATAAGGCTCGTCATCTATGCCCAGGTTCAATCTTGCAAGTTTCGCCGGATCTTGTCAGCCATTAGATGTAAAAACTGATCAAATCGGTGGATTGTTTGAAGATTTTGGGAGAAAGCTATGGGGAGATTAGGTTGGAAACATATATTATATTTGGGAAAATAAGGGAAGTTAAGAACATCACAATACCAGAATGGTGTCNCTAAGATGGGGGGGGGGGGGGGTGAAAACAGAATTGGATCGCTCAATCGTTTCAACGCCGGCGAGACAGTTACCGGCGTAAATCGCCGTGATGTAAACCACGATCGCATCTTTTATGGTTTTTAAAAGAGACATCTTTTTCTTTCATTAATTATTTAGATGTTGTTTATGTCATAAAAAACAAAGTTAAGATGACGAATAGACCACATTTTCTTAATGAGAAATATTTGAGCATTTGATTCTATATCAGAATGTATCCGCGAGTATTGGTGTAGTGATACTAATAACAAATGAGAGAAATTGGTCATTAGATGTACGTTAGAGTTCCGTAGTTAAATTCTGGCGCCACGTCAGCATTGATCCAAATAGAGTCTCGTGTCTCTCTTTCTATATAAAGACGTCTTCTCAATCTCTCTCCCATCGTTGTTAAACTATCGAAACACAGTGTCGCTGTCTTCACAAGTTTCATTGGACGAAAAAAATATAGAGAGAGACAGACATCATGCAGAGATTCACGGCGAAAAGATCGGTACGAAACATTTCTGTTTCCCTTTGGCGCCGATGCTTCTCAACGACGTCTCAGACGGCGGCTTCCGTTAAGGATTCCGACGAATTTCTGGCGAAGCTTCCGCCGTTTGATTACACTCCGCCGCCGTATACAGGTCCTTCCGCCGATGTCATCCTTGAAAAAAGGAAGGAGTTTCTCAGTCCTTCTATGTTCTGCCTCTATCGCAAGCCGGTAATGTCCAAATCCAAAAATCATATCTATTTGAGAAATCATTAATGCTATCTTCTCCGATCGAAACTTCCATTTGCTGTTTCTGGGTTCCGATCGATTTGTTGATTGCTCTTGATTCATATATTCATATCCTCTGTCATGATCCGGTGATGATCTCGATATGGGATCATCGGAATGTAATAACAAAAAAGTTTCAAACTGTATTGTTCTAGCTTCTCTGTTTCTCTTAATCGAAAACAAACTTTGAAAAACTTGGCTCAGACTGTGATGTTTCTCAGATTCTTTGGACGTAGTCAAACTTCTGCGAGATCCGAATATTCTGTGATCAATGATGGAATCTATTAAATAAATATAAACAAATGTTGAATCTTTGAATGGCCCTCTGTTCCAGATTTACTCTTGGGCATGTTTCTTTTTCGAAAAATGTCTAAAAAGTTTGTGTCTTTTCTGGGAGAGTTTCAGCTGAACATTGTGGATGGGAAGATGCAGTATCTATTCGACGATAGTGGTCGGAGATACTTAGATGCATTTGCTGGAATTGCAGTTGTGAATTGTGGACATTGTCATCCTGATGTGGTTGAGCCACTGATCAACCAAATCAAACGACTTCAGCATCCTACCGTTCTTTACCTTAATCATGCCATTGCTGATTTCTCCGAGGCTCTCGCCTCTAAACTCCCTGGTGATCTCAAGGTATAACTCCAACAAGACCACACAATGTTCGGTTTTTGGGGGATATAATGTAATGTAGAGTCGTTAAACATACCGCAAAATTTGATATTTTTTTTCCGTGTGTGGTTTGGTTATGTGAATAGGTAGTGTTCTTCACGAATTCAGGGACGGAGGCTAATGAATTGGCACTCATGATGGCAAAATTGTATACTGGATGTCAAGACGTTGTATCGATTCGAAACGGGTATCATGGGAATGCAGCTGGAACAATGGGGGCTACTGCACAAAGCATGTGGAAATTCAACGTCGTTCAGGTATTTACATACAGATTGTGTCTTTATCATTTTTTGATGATAGTATATGTGGTTTTGTGTTCTGATAGTTTTTTGTTTTGTTTTGTGCTGCTGGAAAGACTGGAGTTCATCATGCTATGAACCCAGATCCATATAGAGGTGTGTTTGGTTCCGATGGAGAGAAGTACGCAAGAGATTTGCAAGATCTCATACAATATGGTACGACCGGGCACATTGCTGGCTTTATCTGCGAAGCTATACAGGTAAGTAAAGTTTATCTGTAGTCGTATAAAGTGTTAATCTTCTAGGAGCTGAGAATGTACGCTCTCCATCTTTGACGATATGATGGCAAATGTGAATAGGGAGTTGGAGGGATTGTGGAACTTGCCCCGGGCTATTTGTCAGCAGCTTACGATATTGTAAAGAAAGCTGGAGGATTGTTTATTGCAGATGAAGTTCAGTCTGGATTCGCACGCACTGGCAATTTCTGGGGATTTGAGGCCCACAATGTCGTCCCTGACATCGTAACCATGGCAAAGGTTAGAGTTTTTCAAATCTAATACTAAGCTACTTTATTGCAATCTCTCTGGCTAATGATAAAGGGCACCTAATCCTGTAAAAATGCAACAGAATTGAGTCATCTTTTTCTTTGATGATGATTCGAAAACAGGGAATTGGGAACGGGTTTCCTTTGGGAGCGGTTGTGACAACCCCGGAGATAGCAGGAGTATTAACTCGCCGATGCTACTTCAATACCTTTGGTGGAAATGCTGTGTCTACTACTGCTGGTCTCGCTGTTCTGAATGTGATTGAGAAAGAGAAGCTTCAGGAAAACGCATCGATGGTCGGATCTTATCTGAAAGGAAAACTTACTCAGCTCAAAGAGAAACACGAAAGTAAACATCTCTCTGTCTCTCTGTCTATGTATCTTCTCCTCACAACTTTGTTCCTGAAAATGTGTTTATGCATCTCCAAATGTAGTTATCGGGGATGTACGTGGAAGAGGACTGATGCTTGGAGTAGAGCTGGTAAGTGATCGCAAGCTCAAAACTCCTGCAACATCCGAGACCCTGCAGATTATGGATCAAATGAAAGGTTGGTTTTTTTTTTTCCTACACTTATCTCCGGTGCAAGCATCGTTTTCCGGAAAAGGTAAAAAAACTAATCTGTCTGGTGAACATTCTTACAGAAATGGGTGTGTTGGTTGGGAAAGGAGGCTACTTTGGAAATGTCTTTAGAATTACACCACCTCTCTGCTTCACTAAGGACGACGCAGGTTTGTGTGTCATTTGATATCATATAATTATGTAATAGGAATATCAAAAAACGAAAATCTCTCTTGTTGTTGCAGATTATCTCGTGGAAGCTATGGACTACTCAATGTCGAAGATGTGAAGAACATCAAAAAAACACATAAGGTGGAAACGTTTGGATAGATGTTATTATGAAAATAAGTTATTAGTAAAAGTTGTGCTATGAATAACCAAATATGATTTGATGAGCCAACATCTCGTTGCTTCTCAATCTCACTATGTTTGCGTCAAAATGAATTCATCATTTTAAGCATCATGAACATGAATAAACATATTACTGCATCACTGTTGAAAGGGGTATTTCATTAAGTTCTAGCTCGGTAAAAGGATCCGTATACCGAAGAATTTAGTTTATACTGAAGATGTGGGCTCAGAATTTTGTGTGGAATAGTCATTACCTCAATTCCACTAAAGTATCTAAAGTGACAAAAGCACAAAATATTAACTGTAAATTAGCTAGGAATCTCAAATATTGCGCTGTTAGAATTAAGAGATTTAGTAGAAGAATGACTATTCCACACAAAATAGATTTCTAAGAGAAACTTTAACTATTCCACACAAATGAGAATTCTAAGAGAAGTTTTGGTCTTAATTTCATATTTGTTGAATTAGTTCTCAACAATAAGTAAGATTAAGTCGATACCTATTAATTCTCAATATGATCATTCTAAATAATCTTGGTTATAGATTCTACATATGCGTCAAGTTTCAACTTGTTTTGATCAAATCGACAATCTTCTTTGCTGCTCTGTCTTTTCCTTTTGCCTTGTGCGGGTTCCTTGATTTGAACCAAACTTGGAACATAAAAACACACATTTGCTTCTTCTGCAGGTACTCCTAAGTCTCCCATATCTAATTGTTTCAAGCGTTTACCCTCTCCAATGATGTTAAAAAATGTGTTGAGATAGATAGAGTCAGAGCCAATGTCTTTATCAAAAGTCATGAAAACTTTCTTCTCCTCGTCAATGAAGTAACTATCTGAAATATATATCTTGGGTCTCGTATCCATTCTCAAGAACATGCTCCACGACACCATTTCGGTCTCAACCTTAGTTGTAATCCATATCTCAAACTCATATTCAGATGGACCATAGTTTTGAAATAAAGCAGCAAGCTTTTCTTCTTTAACACAAGATAAATTCACACATCCATCGTAATAATTGCTAACCGGGGGCAGAGGGAGAAGTGGCCCAAATCTCTCTCTTGTAAAATCAAAACAGATTATGTGATCCTCGATATCTCTTGACCTCTCTTTATTAGCGCACCAGTACGTGTTTCCCTTAAGAGAAAGGCTACTGCTTGACCTCGGTATAAACCAGTGTGGAGTGACATCAAGAGCTCTCCATGAACCGGAGTCAAAATCGTATATCTCATACCAGAAAACTTGCCTTTGCAGTTCTAATTCTTCGTAAAACCTCAAAATTTTAAGGCTATGACGAGATTCCTTGTCCTCGTATCCGAGAGCATAACTGAACCTGAGGTTAGGGTCAGAATACCTAAGTTGGATCGACCTTGTTTGCCCTAAATATGGATTCCAAACAACAATCTCTGGGACGTCTTTCAAGATGCATATTAATAAACCCTCATAGTGAAAGGCTTCCCATAAATTGTGATGAAGGCTAAGTTTACCTTTAAGTTCTAGAGATAGATCAAAGTGGTCAACGACTACACTCATTAAATAAAGATTGTGAGGCATCGTCATGATCATCATAGCCACCTCTCCTTCTCTTGTTGTTGTCGCTTTTTCAAAGTGCATCTTCGTAAGGCTCTCACTTTTGGATAAATTGTTCCAACTTTTGCAAGTTAATCTCACTGCTTTCATGAGTTTCAATGGAACCCTAGTTATAATCTCCTCTAACAAATCGCTTGGAAGATTTGAGATCGTTGTCGTTCTCGTTCTCCTCATCGTTTCAAATCGCAACACTGGTTTTCTTTCTTTCTTTCTTTGACCAACAAAAATTGTTTTAGTTTCCTCTGATTTCTTGCGGCTAAGGGAAAAGAAAGTATATATAGTCTTATATGAAGTTGGGCTAATCGTGGGCTTCAAAATGTAGTCGGCTTGAACTTGGAGCTTAGAGGTTGATGTCCCATATATTTCCATGTAAGGCCGGCCTAATTAATTGGAACCGAAAAATTAAATCGAATTACGGAAAAGGAAATTCGAACCGAAAAAATCGAATGATTCTAATTTTTGAAAATTGAAAAAAAGTTAAAACTGAATTGAACCACATTTTTTCGAATAACTTAAAAGAACTGAAATTAGTCAAAATCAAAAATAAAATATCCAAAATACATAAAAATATTCGAAAATATATATACTCGAATAATTACTAACTCAATCAAAACCGAACCAAGTCGAAAAACCGAATACCAACAACTAGTTCCGAGAGAATCTTGAAACGTGATGATAAGGCTCCTCCATTTCGGTCTTTGCTCCTTCCTATGTCAACATATAATGATCCCTCGATCTTACCTGCTACTTTCTCTCGTTATTGCTGTTGCTGTCAAAAACAGCCATCTCGAAATCAACGTCCAAGATCGCANACCAACGTCTGGACTCGTCGTTGTCTAGACTTAGTGTCGTCTAGACTTATCGACATCTAGATTCACCGTCGTCTAGACTTGCCGTCATCTAGACTTGCCATCGTCTAGACTTACCATCGTCTAGATCGTGAGCCAATTGGGGTTTAGACGATCTTTCAAAGAAGTCTATCCGTCCGCAAG
>OVAN01005700.1:0-22952 GCA_900406275.1 Anastatica hierochuntica | reverse complement strand
AGGGGCAAGCCTCGATGATCCACCGAGATCAACCTCCCATATAGGGTGGATATGTTGAGTGTTTTTGTGTTGCAATGCATGATGTTTGAGTGATTGTTCATAAAGTTTGCTTGATTTCCATTATTGCACATCTGGTTTCGATAGGATAGCTTAGACCCGATTTTCACTGAGCAAAATAGTTGCTCATTAGACTCTTTGTTTTGCAGGAAACCAGTAGAGGGTTACCTTACGGGCGTGAAGGAGGCGACTAACCGGTGTAGTTTTGTTCCCCTTTTTGCTAAAAACTTATGTTTGTAAGATATCACGAACGAGTTTTGGAGCGCTAGGCTCAATGTGTATATGGTTTGTATGATGCCTAACACTTATCTTATATAATGAATAAAATGTTTAAAACTAAAACCTAAGTTTCACCTGAAACAGAGTCCTTGTCCGAGACGAACCAACTAGCAGATTAGTTTAGGACGGCCGGCCGAAGACTAACTCCGCTAAGGATTTACGTTCGAATTTCGGGTCAGGTATTCCTGAATGCGTTTCGGCGTTCTTGGTCCGAGGGTTCGGGCGTGCATCAGTAGCATCTCCGGTTTAGAAAAGGGTTAGCTTAATTGGCCGTACATGTTCTTGTTTGATTGTTGTGCGGTTAATTAAGTTGACTTTGACCTAGACCGTATCGGGGGTGTTACAAGCGTCTCTTGTGGCGGACAGTTGATAAATGTTTGTGAAGGTGGGTTAGATGATTGTCCTGAATTTGCCTTCGATGAAACAACTTTAAAGCACGTAAAGGATCTAGAACATGCTCTTCTTATGTCTGCTTCAGAAGATGTGACGACGATAGTAAAGAAGCTAATGGACATGATAATGTCGTTGATAAACAATATGATGAGTTGTTTGATAAGAGTAATGATGGTAAAGATGGTAAAGGAGATGACGATGATGCAGATGATGACGATACTGGTAAGGGACATAATCATTCTGAACAGGAAGATAAAGATGAGAAAGATGACGACGATGAGAAACATAAGGAAGGAAAGGAGGATGAGGGAGTTAAGGAAGATAAGGAAAATGAGGAAGATAAGGATGAAAAAGGTAAGGAATATAAGCAAGATGAGGAAGATGAGGAGAAGGAAGGTAAGGAAGATGAGCAAGGTAATGAAGATACCGAAGAGGACGGAAGTGAGGACTCCTCATATGAACCAAGTGATGAGAGTAGTACAGAGGACACATATGAGAGCGATGAGGATTATGATTATGACTATTGGAATGAATTCGTTTTAAATGGCGACAATGGAGAGGAGGATAATGATTATGTGCCTACTAACTTAGATTTTGGTGTACACCCTGTGAGCTCAACTTTTGATCACTATGACTACGAGGATGACCATTGCCTTTATAATTCTACTTCAAGAGTTACGGTTGGGGTTTCGGAAGCAGGTGAATCCGATGGAGTCGTGCTTGTGACACCTCCAAAAGAAAACAGGAGAAGCCGTCAAGACTTAGATGACGATGATGACGAAGATGGTGATTTTGTGGATCCTTATCCCGATCCTGTGAGGGTGGATGATGTTGTTAGGCGTGATAATGGAGGAAGTAGTTTACAAAAAGACATTAAAATGACAGAAATATTTGGATACGAGGATCCCTCGCCTATGTTTGATGATATGGCTAGTAGCACTTACAATGTCAAAGAAAATTTAGATTTCAGTAAGGAAGATGGAGATATAAAGCTGCACAGAATATTTGGAAGCAAGAACCAATTTCAAATTACATGTGCAGTATATGCAATCAAGGAGATATTCAAGTTCCGGTACCACAGGCATGCAGAGCATTAGACTGATGCAAGATGTTATGATGCAGGTTGTCGATGGAGGATCATGGCAAGGCATCTCGGGGATTCAGAGATGTATCAAGTGAGGAAAGCAAATCTGGTCCATACATGCTCATCAAAAATAAGAGGGCAGTGCAAAAAAACATGCAACATCGAAGGTAATAACTGCACTTTTGAGATCAAAGTATGAGTGTCACATAGCTGATCCACGGGCAATGGAATTGCCCGAGATCCTTCACACCGAATTTAAGTTTACGTCAACTTATAGGAAGTGCTAGAAAGCAAAAGAGTTGGCTATTGCGGCGGCTCAAGGAACAGAGGAGGAATCGTACAAGATGTTGCCACTATACTTTTATGTGTTAAAGTATGCTAATCCCATGACAATATGCGGTATTGAAACCGAAGTGGATGAGGAGAAGAAGAAAAGATTTAAGTATGCCTTTATGGCCTTGAAGGCATGTATAGAGGGATGACAACATTTACGAAAGGTTATTGTTGTTGATGGGCTCATATGTTTGGCAAGTACAGGGGTGTTCTTCTCTCGGCTAGTGGACAAGATGCAGATATGAGGAGTTTCCCAATTGCTTTTGTTGTGGTGGATAGCGAGAACAACGATTCTTGGACTTGGTTTTTTAAATATCTGCAATGCATCATCAAGGACAGTAGGCAGCTAACTTTGATTTCTGATAGATGCGGATCGATATATAGCGCTAAAGAAAAATGGTTTCCTCTTGCACACCATGGTGCATGCCTTGAACACCTGAAAAGGAATATCGAGACAAGATTCAAAAAGTATAATCAGAAGGAAATGGTAAAAAAAAGTTGCAGAAGCTTTTATTGTGTCAGCGTTTAAGAAGATTTACGCTGAAATTAAGAATGTCGACAAACGATGTTGGGATTATCTTGAGAAAATCCCTCTTGCTCACTGGACGCGGTTTCACTCCCGGGGAATAGGTACAATCTCATGTCTTCAAACATAGCTGAGTCTCTGAACAATGCTCTTCTTCCAACAAGAGACAGTCCAATTGTAGCTTTATTTGAATTTATCCGGTGGATGATAAGTAGGTGGTTAGAGAGCAGACAGTGTACGATACGGAATCTGGGCAGAGAAACTCCAGATGAAGTTGAAAAAGTGCTTATGGCACAACTAGAGCTTTCAGGAGGTTACTCAGTGGTACCTCTTGATACTTGGAATTTTGAGGTCACATCTACGACAAGTGGATACGCTTTTCATGTTAGCCTAGAAAAGCGTACTTGTTCTTGTCATGAGTTCCAGACGTTAGGAATACCATGTCGCCATGCAATTGCATCAGCCATATTTCAAAGCATGGGTCACGGGGAGTTTGTAACGGATATATTAAAAATACCTAAGCGGGGTGATACTGTGTGTATCATTACGCTACATGTACCTAACCCCGATGATTTGGATATACCAGCAGTGGTGAAGGATGATGGCAATACTGAACCACCGAAGACAAGAAGACCATGTGGGAAGCCTCCAAAAAAGAGAAAAGCTTCAGTTGGAGAGATACCAGTATGAATTTTTGTCTGTACGTATGAAGAAAAAATTTTTTTTGTTCAAATCCATAAAATTACATTTGGGAAATTAGAAGGGGCAGGTGAAGAAGCAAAAGGTGAACAAGTGTGGAAGGTGTCGCCAAAGTGGATACAACAAAGTGACATGCAAAGCTCCTTTGCCCTGATAATTTTGTGGAACAACCTTTTTGTGATAACTTAATGTACACCAACTGCTTCTTTTTTTTAACAAGTGTACACCTAAGTTGAATTGCATGGAAGGTGATAAGTGAGTATGATGGGTGTAATCAGGATGTACACTAATCGCATCTCTAATTTATATATGTATGTATGGAGAGAACTTAATTTTTTGATTAACTATTCTACACTTTCAGAGTACCGATATAGTATGGTGTACGCCTGAACTGAAAATGGAAAACCAAGTGCACACCCAGTGTACACTCTTAAGCTGTTATACATACTTTAAGGACTTCTACTCTTCTGGTGTACGCCTTATGCTGCACACTTTTGGTGCGCTCAGGTTTACGACTTATGTTGTACAGTAAGATTTACGATAAGGTGTACATGTTACCTTTATAAAGAATACCCAGTGCACACCCAGCGTGTACATCGTACGTAGGTGTGCACATGATTAATTTCGTTACTTGCGTATTAAATGTTAGTCCAAAAAAACACAACCCGCATCTAGATAGAAGTCCATACATTGAAAGTAAAAACAAATGTTAAGCAAATAACGCAAAGTAGCACATGCTGTAAAATTAAAGTCAAAGGATGTCACACACTTCTTGTGCCGTACGAAATAGCTTGCACTTGTTGCAAAATGGTGCAAAATCAAGGTCAAGGTGAACGCAATATGGAAACTGGACAACTTCATCCTCTAGCCAGTTGAAGAGATACCAGTATCTACCTTCCTCTAAATTGTGAAACAACCTAAGCTCGATTTTGATTCGCTCACATAGGTGATTCAGCCTGAATGAGTCAAGCGGCGCAAATTTTCACGACGTACATCTTAAATGCGGCGCTTGACTGAACTGTGTTACCAAAGCAAGCATGAAACATACCTAAAGCAAGAGTAGATGCTTCCTCGAACGGTACGTTGTGTTCAAGCAAGTGAATGGCGTTGTATAGGTCTCTACCGTCCGTTGCGAGGCGCAGAGCTTCATAGTAGACAGCCCAAGGATTAAGTGCTGCTACGCATTTCTCAAAGAAACACCGCCATTTACCATATTCCTGAATATGTCTCCCATGCATACAAACTTCGATTAGATTGCAGCTACGCAAGACTTCCTCTGTGTGCATGAGCAGATAAGATCGCTTGCCTGCTAGCAGAAACGGACGTATATCTGTTACCGATTCATCGCCGATGAGAGCGATTATTTTTAGTAAGATATCATCGGGCTAGTTTGGTGGAGGTGACATATTTCGCCGGTAGGGTTGCAATTGACAAATAAATATGAAGAAGATCAATTGGAAACGAGATCTATGACAAACAACAACTCATGTATGAAGGATTTCAGAAAGAAAGAAATTTGATGAAGGAAAGGCTTTACTGTGTCTTATAATGTAGTTATGGAAGACGAAGAGAACTTGTCCTCGCTTGTTCATAATAAAAGTAAACTTTAATGTAAGGTAGTTGATACAATTAAAAGGTAAACTTAAATGGGGTATCATAGATGTCCACAATAAAAATCCTTATATTGTATCGTTGTGAATAGGAGGAAATTGCGTTCATTAAATAGTAATGTTAAAGCTAGTACCACAATATTGGTATTATATGGTTAATATGTATAATATCGGATGGTGTACACCGTATTCTGCACACTATATCGTCGTACCCACATGAATCTGCGTACACCTAACGTAAAAATCAATTTTGAAAGAAGGTCTCGCTAAGACATTAAGCGGTTTTAGTAGATGAACAATTATAGAACACCACATACATAACATGCAGTGTGGTACAACATACAATCATTGCAAAATGCAGCAAATCTTTCGTTGTGGAAAAATAAACATTCGGGTTTGGAGAACAACATTGATTTCTCCTTAGGGAATTTGAAGTACCGCCAATTTGATGTACTATTCCTTGGGCGGTATAGGTCTATATTCCTTCTCAATACCCGACACATTTGAACAAGGATGTCAGAGGTTAAGGGTATGTGAGTGTCTTGATACAACTTGAAAGATCGCGTTGCCCCGTTTACATCGCCTCTGCAGCAACAGAAGATACCTTGCGCTAGCGTTGCGTATGGATGGAGCAGGACAATTGATTCTAAAAGGGACAGACTCGCGTTGACGTTGGAATATTAAGTTGCAAGTCGCAAAGCTTCTAAGTAGGTTGCTTCGGAGTTACCGGCTAGAAGGCATCTTTCAAAAAACTCCTACAACAACCCCATTCCCTTATATCAGCCGTTTCATTGGCAATTGTAGACAAATTTCACTTACTCAGAACAACGTAATTATGAACGATATCGCAAGACTGTTTCCCCGCAACAATGAAAGGTCCAAGTAGCCACCACTGCTCTCCACCAACTTTCTCGATGATTTTAGCAAGTATATCGTCTGGAAGGTTAGTAGACGACATTTTTCTGTGTTTTCAATATTGTGTTGTGTTGGTAAAGGTCAGTAGACGACTTATATAATGGAATATACGTGGATTGGTTGTGGGATGGTTTATTTCCGTATCTAATGTTCCCCATTAAAGTGGTAGAAATCTTGTTGCGATTTCCGAGGAAACCTTTTATAATAGTATAAATCGTGTCTCGACTTACAAGGAAACAATTTAGTACAAAAGATATGTTGTTGCCATTTACAAGCAAGCCATTTAATATGGTATAAATCTTGTTGCGATTTACAAGCAAACATTTTATCTATATCCATATTTGTTGTCCCTAAATGTAGAAAATTATTCCCAACCATAATACTCGAGGAATATATGTCATGATTCGTAGGATATTGTGTTCATTAAATGTATCTTTATATTGTATCGGTACGAGACAAATATATGTCATGATTTGGAGGATATTTTTTCCATTAAATATTTAGGTAAAATTTCATGTCACACTATTCCTAGTATATCTTGAATATAGATAATATTTGTTGGTGTACATCTTACTACGTGCATTGTACAGGTGTACACCTCTCACGATCCCACGTACACATTACGAAAATATACGAACTTCAAGACAATCATAGTTGATTAACAACATAACATCACATTTATCAAAGGAAGAAATAAATATCTCTTGCGGTTTGAAATAAAATGCAGTCGTTACAAAAGGGCTCATCATACAGGACACAATCTATGATGCATTCGGGCCAGTGAACAACTTGGTCATCGGGAAATAGGAAATGATTGCATATGCCAGATGGTCGGAACCACCCCAATTCCGACTTCAAACAACCACACGCTTCACTGATATGTTGGGAGTTGAGTAAGGCGTGGTTCTCGGCATACATTTGAAAACAACGACTAGCTGAAGAAGGATTCCCTAGGCAAACATGGAAGATCCCTAACGCAAGAACAGACCCCTCGTGGAATGGTAGATTCTCTTTAAGGAGGTTCGCTGCTCCAGCTACGTCGGCACCCTCAGTTGCTAGCCGTAGAGACTCATAGTACAAAGTCGTTGGGTTACGAGCCAGCAAACATTTCTCGAAGAACACCCAAAATCGTGATTCTTGTCGGATTTTGTCACCATAGTAACAAACACCATTAAGGCCACATGTGCGGAGGACTTCATGTGTGTGAACAATGTTGTAACTCCGTTTACCCTCGACAACAAATGGCTTGAGGTAAATAGCGGATTATTCACCAACATCAATTATTATTCTGCGTAGGATGTCATCTGAAAAATCTGGTACTGAATACATATTTTCTGGATAAATTTTGTTCGATAAAGGTTTGAGGTGGATCGCTTTTATAACTATTTAAAAGCGCATAAAAATGGGTGGGTGTGCAAGCTAGGACACAATTTAATGAACTTTAATGATAGGAAAAGCGCATGAAAATGGGTTGGTGTACCAGATAGGGTACAATTTAATGAACTTTAATGAGAGGGTGTTGGCACAATTTGCAGAGAGAATAAAACGCTCTAAAATATTTCAAAATTTAAAGTTATTAAATATTGACAACTAGCCAACGAAAAAAAGACTTCGTTTGTCAATATTTTCTTAAATAACATCAAATTCCTCTCTCGAAAACTAAAGTTATTAAATGTAGACAACTATCGTCAATAAACATCTATATATTTACTTGACAAGTTTCACCACCATATGATTTGGAGGATATTGTCTTCATTAATTACGGAAATATTCCTAGTTCATGCAACAATAAATATACGAATAATTTAAAAGATTTAGTTAAGATATTTTTATAAACATGACATTTGACATAATTCTTAAACATCGAAATCATAAAAATAATTAAGCATGATATTTAACATGAGAAAAAGATGGAACATTTCTTATGTTTCCATCATCCGCAAAACATTAAAAATTAAAAGAAACACATGCAAATGGATAAGACAAGGGGTTGTAGAAATAGTGATACTCGGGTGATGTTGTTCTCTAGTTTGGGTCATCCAAACCGTCCTCGCCAATTTCTGACCAATCTAGTCAGAGACGTCGATGGCTTCACGTTTTGCCCAAGCATCAATCTCCGCTTCAACCTTGGACTTCTCGAGCGCAAAATTGTTGTGGATCATGGCTTGCATGACGTCCATCGCTTCTTGTTTGGCCGGAAGACGTTGGAACTCGATCATCGCCTCACTTTGCTTGTCTTTACCCCGCATGTGGTCTCACACCTTCGCTAGAAAGGCTCGGTACTTAGCCGGAGTTACAGAGCTACCGACCGAAGGGCCTTCCGCCTTCCTTTTTTCGGCTTTGTGTGACATTTTCTCAAAGTTTATTTGAAGAGAGGAAGAAGGAAGAGTATGGTTTGAGAGATTTGTTTATATAGCGAAATATGGATTTAGTTGTTGTTTACCGTATATAAAGATGGAAAAAAGCAGTTAATGCCGTCGAACTACTACGTAATTAGTGACAATTACTGCTAAACGTGGAACATGGCAATGAAACCGTAATTGCTGACGTGTCCACTTGTGTGTGTGGTGTACGCTTCATTGGTGTATAATATATGGCGTACAATAGTTAATCGTACACCACATTTGTGGTGTACTGTATATGGCGTTTAATATTGGCCTATTTAATGTTTCCTCATTAAATGGGATAGATATCTAGTTGCGATTTACAAGAAAAGCTTTTATTGTTCTTTGCCAAATCAATCGTTACAAATGTTATGTAAATGAGGCAATTACATCAAATTTAAGTTGGTAACATTTACAACACCTAAAAATAAACATTAAAATTGAAAAATTGAATGATTTTTTAAATGAGCTAATTGCTATTAATGTAGTCATTAAAATCATTTCCATGTGTGAGAAGCAGTTGACACCTTATAACCACTACGTAATTTGTGACAGTTACTTCCAAACGTGGAACGTGGCATTGAAAACGTAATTGCTTATGTGTCTATTTATGTGTATGGTACGCTTCATCGGTTTCCAGTATATGGCGTACAATGGGGCTAGTTTGGTGTCCACTAATCCACCTAGAAGATCTAAGCATACACCAAATTTATGAAATGTACAAGATTAAAGCGTACAAGATCAAAGCGTACACCGAATTTATTTCAATAATAAAAAAGAACATGACAACTACAGAACACATCATACGTAAAATGCAGTTTGGTACAACGAATAGTCATTGCAAATTGGTGCTAATATTCCCTTGTGAAAATATTCGCATTCGGGTTTGGGGTAAGGCACAGATTCCTCCTTGGGGAATTTGAAGCTACGCAAAAATTTATGACCATAACTTGGCCGATATAGGTCTATATCGCTTCTCAAAACCCGACACATCTGAAAAAGGATGTTGGAGGTTAACGATGCGTGATTGTCTACGTACAACATGAAGGCTTGTGTTGTCCCGCTTACATCGCGTATACAACAACATAAGATACATTGCGCTAGCGTTGCGTGTGGATGCAGTGGGACAATTTTTTCTAGAAGGGGAATAATCACGTAGAGGTTGGCATGTTGAGTTGCAAGTCGCAAAGCTTCTAAGTAGATTTCTTGTGAGTTACACGCTGCAAGATATTTTTCAAAAAAGTTCCTGTACCGACCCCCTTCCTTTATATGAGCCCGGTCGTAGCCAATTATAGACAAGTTGCACTTCCTCATAACTGTGTAACTACGAACGATATCATTAGACCGTTTGCCTGTCACCATGAAAGGTCCAAGTCTCCACCACTGTATTTCACTAACTTTCTCTATGATCTTCGCAAGTACATTGTCTGGAAGGTCAGGAGAAGGCATTTTTTTGTGGATTAAGAATCCTTTATAAGTTAATAGAACTAAATGTTGTAAATATATGTCAAAAAGACGTCGATTGTTTCTTCATGTGTTTATTACCGTATTTTATGTTTCCCCCTTTAATGAGGTAGATATCTTGTTGCTATTTACAAGTAGAGTTTGTAAGAAGTCAATAAATGAGGTATTTGCTATTACTGTAGTCAATAAAATCATTGACAAGTGTGAGAAGAAGTTTGTAAATTTCAATGGCAGTCCCACGAATCCCTTTTGATGTTTTTCAACTTATCATTGGTCTTGTGGCTAAGCAGAATTTTCTTCATCTTGGTCCATTTATACGTGCTGGAAAACAAGGTTACAACCTTGTACACACAGATAACATTCTGAGAAAGTGCAACCTCTACGCGGTTTGCAATGACCCAAGTCATATTTCTCCCCTTGGAAAGTACCGTGCATTCTTTGAAAAATGTCTTTGTAAAGGTAATACTCAAGCAATCTTCTTCGAGGGGTTGCGTCTAGTAACGGAAGGTTGTGATCATCAACAAGGCATACAAATTCTCGCAGCAAATGTCCCACATCACGAGGAATCTAGATTCTTTCGTCGTCTGTCTTGGGATGCAATCACAGGAAGCCAAGCTTTTCAATGGTATGCTCAACATCACGCAAATTTTGGATCAGAGCTTTTCATGCAACAAATCGAGGAGGTATTTTATCTCATAATACGCTTCAATCCCCCGTACAATTACACGTATGAAAAGACGCTCACCTTTCCCGACGACGATCATATATCGCTACCACCATATCGCAATTGCGACCTTTATTGGTTTGCACGTGATATTTGCAGGATGCTTTAAGAACCCTTGTTGATTTATAGCCTATTCCTTCTATGCTACCTTTGATCACGTGTATGAATTTCAATCGAAAATTAAGTTTCTCTTGTGTTTGTTTCTAGAAAGTTTGTACGAGTCTAAAACATATCTCTTCAAAATGCAGAATGTACATATTACAATTTAACCGGTGGAGGTGAAATTCAAAGACATTAACTCCTTCATCAAAATTTTGTTGTTGACGAGGAGGGTGATAGTTAATGTGAATTAAATATACCAATAAATTATTACTATCACCTTTCCACTTGTTGTAGGTAAATGTATTATAAATAAGATCAAATAGGTGACTCCCTAAGCTAAAAAAAAGATGGAAGCGAGAGAAGGATCAGGCAGTAGACGTAAGAGCAAGGCGGGTCAACTCACGATGGTCTGTGAATATGGTTTGCCAACGAAGATTAGACAAACTTGGACGGACAAGAATCCCGGGCATGGATTCTACGGATGTGAGAGATACAATGTAGGTTGTTTCCTTGTAAAATGATTTGTAGTTGTTTTTAGGATCTCTTATTTTCACATTTTCATATTACAATGTGTTCTTATTGTTAGCGTGGAGATGAGTGCAAATTCTTTCGTTGGTTCGATGAGGGAGATGCTTTCGGATGGCAAAAGGCAACACTTATCGAAGCAAGAGACGAAATTCAAGAGAAGAACAATGAGATTGCTTAATTGAAGCGGACGATATCCGAACTCCAAAATGAGTTAGGGAATAAGACAGAAGCTGAAGAAGAAATCATCGACCGATTTCTTCGTCTATAAGTTAGTCAATGTAATGTTATATGCTATCAAAGATGAATTATCGATGATATGAGTTTAAAGTTTCCCACTTAAATGTTTTTTAATGAAAAAACTTAACTACTTTACTTAGATTTACACCTTCAATCATTAAGGTGTATGTATAAAGGTATACACCTTAAATTATAATGGTGTACACCCTAAATAATAAAGGTTTATTTCCTGAATCACAATGAAGTACATCTTCAAACCATCTGACATGGTGTACGTAACAAAGTGTACACTTTGAATTATACTGGTGGACATCTTGAAATGTAATGGTTTACATCTTTCATCATACTGGTGTATACTTTCAAATATAATACTTGACACATTGTATTATATTGGTTTAAATATTCAACTATACAAGTGTACACCTTGCATTAGGAAGGTGTACAATGACGTACACCTTCAAACCAATTGACAAGGTGTACGTAAAAAGGTGTACACTTTGAATTATAGTTGTGTACACCCTGAATTATATTAGTGGACACCTTCAGTTATGATGGTGTATAACTTTAAATATACTTGTGTACACCTTCTATTATAGGGGGTACACCTTGAAATATAGAAGTTTACAACTATATTTCAATAACTTCAACAAGACACATGCCCAAAGGAGTAATCAAAGGTACAAATACACATTGCGTGCGGTTCGAAAAAGTGCGCACTCGTTACAATTGGCATCGTCCTCGTATATATTGCAGACATACGCACATTGAGGGAACTTGACCACAGAATCGTTCGGAAACCTGAAGGACGACGTGTACGTTGACATATTATCTGTTGGGAACCAAAACAATTCCCACCTCAAACGAGAACATGCACAGCCTATTTGCTCTGAGTTTAATGGGGGCGTGGTTCTCCACATACATTTTAAAATAATGACTAGCTAACGAATGATTCCCTAGACAACAATGAAAGATACCTAACGCAAGAATGGAGCCTTCGTCGAACGGTGTGTTATCCTCAAAGATTTTGGTGGCTCCAATTACGTCGTAATCGTGAGTTGTAAGGCATAGAGATTCGTAGTAGACAGCGTTTGGGTTGCGAGCAACCAAATATTTCTCGAAGAGGATCCGCCAATCGGATTTTAGATGAGTGGGCACAACATTATAACAAAATTCATACCAGCCACATTTACTTAACACGTTTTTGGTTTGGACAAGTCGATAGTTGCACTTACCCGCGAGAACAAACGGTTGTAGGTTGTGTACAGAATTCTCACCCACAATCACTAAGATTTTATGCAAAATCTCGTCTGGTAAATCGGGCATCATTGCCATTTTTTGCTTCTCTAATCAAATTACTTTAGATCAACGACTGAATTGACAGAAAGGTCTATTTGTGTCTCTAAATAGATAGCGAAAGGAGTTTCATGTATAAAATAGGTGGCGTTTAAAGGTGGTCAAATAATTGTCTTTAATGGCATGCACATTGACCTTTTAATGCAGCCAAAATTTCACCAGTCACGATTTACTGCAATTACTTACCACCACCCTCGTCTTCTCATGTATTAAGTACACACTCATTTACTACCATTCATAAAGATAGCTTACTCGTAAACAGTAATTGACGACCATTTACTGTAGTTACTTACCACCTAACCTCTTATCTCATATCTTTACCACACGTAAACAATAATTTACTACGCTTCATAAATATATCTTACACCTAAAAAATTACTTACCAACCACCTTGTCCTCTCATCATTAACTACACATTCTTTTACTCACCATCACTACACCATTCATTTAGTCCCCAAGAATTTATAATTAACACTTTAATATAACATACATACTTCTTCTAAAGTGCCTCTTAAACCTTTTATACAAGGCCAATTTAGTAACCCTTTTAAAGAAGACGTTGTGATATGCACCGAATATAATTGGTGTAAGTTTAAAGAGAAGCTGAATCGATGTGCCTCTTCGTTTTCATGCGTCGAATGCTTCATGGCACCTCTTCGTACATGCTTGTAAACATTTTCAATGGACAAAACAATTACTTCCTTTCTCAATCAATGGCATCTCTCGACCATCTACCGAAAGAACTACTCGTGGATATCTTTGTGCGTGTTGCATCTGCTTCTTTACATGAAACGCACAATCTTCATCTGGTTTCGAAGTGGTTTCGAAACCTTTGCAACGATTCATATGTTTCCCAACGTATCACCCTCCACGAGATCCCTATTATCCCATGACATGAACACAATCGTGAAAAGTTTTCACGATTTTTCAATAGATGTCTTGAGAATGGAAATCCTGAGGCTCTATACCATCAAAGACTTATCGATTACTTTCAACTAGATCCAAAACAACAAGGCCAGAACGGGATTGAATACTTATCTCAAGCTGCAAAGAACGGAAATAAAGAAGAAATGTATGTCTATGGAATGATATTGATATGTGTTGGTGGTTAGGCCAAAACAAAACAAGGCTTCAAACTTTTGTCTTCTTTTATTAAAGCTTCGATGATAAGAACGATTGATGAGGTGGAATCAATAAGGAAAAGTATAAGAGCTAAGGTTTTGTGGCGCGGCAAACCAAATATGAGACAACTCCAAAGAAGATACCTTCGCCAGAACAGCACTTGTGACGGTGGCACTAAGACGTTCTAGCAAATTATTTGGCTTCAAATGGGTTCTTTGAGCCCAACGATCTAGCTACTTATTTTTGTTGTAAAAATTTGTTTCTGGGATTGCGAAGCCATTTTTTTTTCTTTGATGACGTATAAGCATTATGTACGAATAGGTGTACACCATATGTCGTACACATAGGCTCTGAGAGGTGTACACCAATATTTTTTTAACTATTTATATGGATTAGCTCCGTACAACGTCATCATGGAAAGTTCTTCATTATATTATTTAATTAGAAAATGAAATACTCCCAACAATTGTTTAATTATGTGTTATTTTTAACTAACAAACAATGGTACAACCTCGTTGAAAACAATAGAGTTAAACATAAGCATAAACTAAAATAAACTGTTAACAATTTTTGCATTACCCACGAACTCAACATAGCAATCCATTGCATATTTCTTCCGGAAATCGTCCACATGTTCGTCGGTTATCTCACCCATCTCAAGTACACCTTTACCTACAACATACATCTCCAAAAACTTGGCAGCACACGATCCACAATCACCGATTCTGAGATTTTGGTAAATTCCTTCTGTCCTCGTCCAGGTGAACGGGTCCACTGTCAAGGAATCAGCCAATGCCGGAGGCAGATACCTCTTCATCACCCAAGGCAACGCATGCAGAATAGGTTCCATGTACACTTCAACATCTTTAGGATCGGTGTTGACAATGAAGGCGTCTAAAATCTCAACCTCCCTAAGTTGCAGTTTAATTACCAGGCCAACCCAGCGCTTCTCCTTCCAATTCATTGGTATATACACCACCTCCACGTCTATGAGAAACTCAATTTTCATGCTTGCGTATTTACGCTTCCCCAACACGTAGGTCTTGACGTTGTTTATCCAATCAGAACTGGTCTTGTCAGTGCATGTTTTGAATGAAGGGTATCTTGCGAGGAGAAGAGTAATCAAGTTGGTGTCTACCATTGCTGCATTTCCATACCTGATAAAATTCTTTCGCCGCCTCCATATCATTTCCATAATAACTTGCATGTGTTGCAGTGTACGTGAAAAGGAGATTGAGTTACAGGAAAAACAGAAGATGGCGTACACTTTATGGAAACTTTTAACAATGGTGTACACGGATAAAGGAAAAAGTTAAAATGGTGTACAAGGAAAAAAGATAATACCTCAGTGCTGACCCACTGTTTTGCCCTCGCAATGTTTAAAAATAATTGATTATTGACCTGGTGGCCGGGTGACGAGCGTGAATGACATGTGTTTGACAAGGACGATAAATTCTAATTGTGTAGTATCTGTCACAGAGAGCTCGAAATATATTGAATAAGTATGTAAACTCACTATTCTACTGAGTTTTCTAGGATGTGAGCAAATGTATTGAATTCGTCTTCGTCAATTATAGCGAGTGTCTCGTAATCTGCTTTCTTGTTACTTTTGAACAACTCCTTCATCCATTTGTCGGGTGTAAAGACACCGCCTACCATCTGAGACAATTTTGGTATGTGCTTCCCACCAGCTCTTATCGTCTTTGAAATCGGTGTCTGGCATTCTTTGGAACCAGACCCCGTTTTCCTCTGCATGGAAGAGAAAGTTAGCAACAATCACACTTTACATTTAGAAATCATATGAAGATTTAGTACAAAACCTCTATATCCTGAGGATTGACATATGAGAGCGGACGAGGATTAACCATCAACTGCATGTTTTTTGGTCTTGTGGCTCGCTGGTCATTCCGTTGCCCGTGTCCAAAATATCTGCTTCATCCCCAACCTCATCTTCCACCTGAGCAACATGAACAAAAGATATTTAAAGCAGTTGTACTGATCCACGTGTACACCAATGAACTTTCCACGGTACACCTAATGTTGACGACAAACTATAACCAATGGAACCTTTTCTTTTGTGATCCTCTGAGCGTTGGAACAACTAATATCTTGAGTTTCAGCTGCGTCATAAAATTTGTCCTAAGAAGACAGAACATAACCTCAGGTGGTTGTAGAGCAAATGGTGTACGCATGAAAACCCGATAACTGTAAAATAAAGCAAGTATAAATAGCATTATAACCTCTTCTTCAATACCCATTCACTTGGCTGCCTCAATAACAGGTTGTCCACCATCCGCTGGTGCCTAAGATAAACAGAGGCAAACAATCTAATTGGTGTATAGAATTGGGATGTACGTTGTACGGTACAATACTTTCAACGACCGTACATCTCTTATTCACGAGACATTATATGAAAAATATACCTCTTTGCCTATGTTCCTATCGACTTCTGTACCCCCTACATGTTCTTCAGTATGACCATCTTCTTCCACCCGCGGCAACAAAAATTATTTTATATTTACGTACACAAACTGTGCAAACCCTCAAACAGGCGTCCACGTACTGGTTGTACGCATTATCGCAGTGGCGAAACATCGTACGACCCTACACCTCATGGACAAAATGCATTGTACGAGACGATACTTCTTTGGTTGTGTCCCTATCGTTTTTTAGCCCCCCTTTCTGTTCTTCAGCATCATCATCTTCTTCCATCTGCCACAACAAAATAGAATTTTATATTTTCGTACACAAACTATTAAAACCGTGAAATAATGGTACACCTTTGGGGTGTACGCATTATCGCCAAACATCATACAATCGTACACCTCACGTACACGACAACCTATAGCAGACTATACCTCTTCGCTTGTGTCCCCTTCGTTTTCTGAAGCAGTTCTATCTTCTTGATCATCAACAACTTCTTCCACCTACCACAAATTAATTATATTTTATTTTTCCGAGTGTACACACCAAAAAACAGGTGTACACCTTATTTGGAAATCGCATTAAACTCCTTTTGTACATCCTGTACGACAATATACTACAGTACATGTAACAGACACACTAAATTACTTGGGGATTTACACCGTCTTTCTCTGCTGTCACATCGATATCCGAAGCATGGATGTTTTGTTCATTAGCTACATACTCTTTCAGCTAACAAAAAGATAAATTTATTTCATATTTACACACATCATTCGTAAAAAAACTGTAGACCAACTGGAACATGTAATGTTACCTCTTTCTCTTTAGGCATGTTTCCTAAACTCCCTCTTCCTTGCCGAGATCCTTCTAAGAAATTATCTTCCCCCATCACCTCATCATCGTTGTCTTCGGATCCACCGGTTCTCTTTTAATCTTTGGTATCACTACAATCTACAACACCCTTGCCCTTCCTTGTCTCCGAATCGTCCTCCCTTTCCTTGCGCTTCTGGCCTTTTTGGTGTGGAGGTTTATCCTCCTTTATGATGGCAATTATATCAGCGATGAGCTCAAAGTTTAGCTCAGCCTTGAGGGTGGACATGATTCCAGGCATCCACTAAATCATCCACTCCTTGAATTTATGAAATTCAGAGTCGCGTACACTAGACTTAGGTTGAGCCCTAGAAGCAGGTCTAGTTGGAGGCATAAGTGGAGACTGGGTGGATGAAGTAGATGGAGCACTTTTCTGTTGACGCAGTCTTAGTGTACGCGTAGGTGCAGTCACAGAAACAGGCTTATCAGCCGAGACCACACGACGCAGTCTTCTTCCTCCATCTGAGGTCTTTGGTTTGGGGGTCGTTCTACCTCCGTCGGCTTTTCCACACCAATTTTTCCTACTCCGCCTAAAAAATTAGCAGGTACAAATTTGTGCCCCTGCCGCATCAGTCCCAACAACTTGGAGACTTCCTCGTCCTCAACCTCGTCTACCCAGTGCTCACCATCGATAGACACATCAAATTGCATAGTCAACTGATTAAAATAAGCAAACCAGAGCAAGTCTTACTTATCGTAATGAGCACAATCTTAAAATGTAGGGTGTACAGGACCGATGAGAAAGAAGTTAGAAATCAACATGCATCAGAAGTTACCTGGGGATCCGACTCAACTTCTAGTATTTCTTGAAGAAGCAAGTTTACAATTGCAGATTTGCTAGCTCCGGGATCTTCTTGTAAGGCTACCTCTAGAGAGATGCATTCGAAAGCCATCAATTGGAGTGCTAGAGGGAAACCATAACAGACCATCGTTTGTTGTTTCAGCCTCTTGCGTAAATCTGCTAATGGATCTTTAACCTCTTCAGATATCGGTACAGGACAAAAAACGATACAACGTTCTTTCAAAACTTTGTCTTCCCCAAGGATACTCCATGAAGAACTGTTGGTCAATGAGCATCTCAACATATTCAGCAGTGACTTTCAAGTGTTTGTGGTTGCACATTGGAACACCATCAACAATTGCGATAAGCGCTAGAGGCAACCTCTTCCACTCTGTCAATTCCGGATCGTGGAGCATTGCAAGAACTTCATCAACTGTCACTTCTTTTCTTGAACCAAATAAAGGAGGCCACATCATGGGTGGTGATTAAGAGTCGGAATCGGTGGGTGCCAGAGGTTTAAGACCACATTCTGAATCTGTAATCCTACCGAATTCACGAAGAGAGAACTGTAGTGGATAAGAGCCGAACATAGTTCACATCTTGTACTTCTTCTTCGTCACCAGTTGCCGACATAGGAGGGCACGAATGAGTTTAGCGGAGTTGTTGCAACGGGAAAATGCAACCGAAAAAATGTACCAAACTGAGAACCCAGAACCATCTTGAGTTTGTCATGGCCCTTCAAAGCCTACGCAATGGACCCAATGACAGCAGCCTTCGAATAGATGTTCAATCGCGGGCCTTCTGGATAGCATCCACTGCGAAATTAGCCTCTCTGGAAGCCTACCGGAGTTCCCAGAGGTGGACGCCCCCATATCTACAGTAAAATCGGCTTAAAAATGCATAACACAGTTTGAGAGATGTACATAAACTGATTATATGAATCGAACCCAGTTGCATCCCCAGGAATCTAAACCCTAAAGGAATTTTGACTCATTTGGAAGAAAATACAGTACCTTCTCTTCTAGCGGTTCCTCCACTAGCCGCTGCTCCTTCGACACGAGTTCCGATTTCCTCCATCGTTCAATTCCTCGATCTGAGGTTGTAATCCGAATAGTTATTTCGACGATTTATAGGCAAATTTGTTTTTCTGTTCTATGAGAACGAATAAAGTTTCATTCGTCCGAAAATTGGAAAGAGTGGAGAAATGTATACATACAGGTAACCGCGAAAGTATACATTTGTAGGAAAAGTTTCATATTGTCTTCGTATAAGTTTTTAATTTTTTTTAATCATTTATGAAAATATAATAGCAGTTTCATGAATATGAATTACTAGAAGGGTGCGATGGAGAAAAATTTCCTTCTCTTACCTTCTTTTCAAATAAAAACTTGATGGTACCTTCTTTTAGAATTACAAACTTAAAAGTTATCCACTCACCAAGTTTCTCTTATTCCTTCGTATATGACAATTGTTTTTTTTTACGTCACAATGGCATTTGTATTAACCTTGAAAATCGTTTACAAACAAAGAGAGTAAGAAATTAGGACAGGTTTGATACAATTTCCATGGTTCCTGAAATTCTTAGTATTTCTTTGGCCAATGCATCTGCACATTGATTTGAGTTTTTCCCTTGTGACAGAAGGAAATGACATCAAACTTGCAACTCCAAGCAATAACAATATTAATATAGCGATCCAAGCGTAGGTTGGTTGCTTTCTGGCAAAGTAGGTTGTTGATGATAATATTATCGCCTTCAAAAATAATATTCCGATACCCAAGTGACCAAGAAGCTTGCATTGCCCATAATAAAGTTGAGAATTCCGCTTTCTCCACCGTATATCGACCTTGTGATTTCCCCATTCCCGCCTCGAGACATAATCCATTAGCATCTCTATTTATCCAGCCTAGCCTAGAGACGTCAGAGCCTTCTATATGAGAGGTATCATAATTACATAGTATCATTCCACACGGAGGTTCCTGCCACTTTAAAAGGTGTCTTCTCGTCAGTTGATTAGGAGATTTTTCCTTAGGGAATGGAGTAAAGATACTCCATTCATGCGAATTTGTTAAGATTTGGGTCACTGTGTCCGCTTGTGTAACCAATACTTTGTTGAACAGCAAATCGTTTCGAGCTTTCCAAAGTCTTCAAAGAGTATATACAATTGCAACGCGGTTTTCTCGCAGCATATCTGTGTCTTTGTGCAACTTGAGCAGATATTTCAGGTTATCATTGAAAGATATGGAACTGGTGCCGAGAGAAGTGAGATTTACCCCTAGCAAGCTCCAAGTCATGCTCGTGTATGGGCATGAGAATAGAACATGTTCATCCGTCTCTTCAACATCACAACATCTAATGCAAAATGGAATAACTGGGATGTGCCATCTTCGCAAATTGGATGTGAAACCAATCGCCTTATAGCCCACCTTCCAAAGAAAGTGTTTCATTTTAGGATATGTGTCCAAAGACCTTATTGTTGAAGCCAATTCCCCATCCGAAGCCAGAGGTGGTTGGGGCGGAGGGGTGAGGGAAGGTTGATGAGCCGCTATCCAGTAGCCTGATTTGACAGTGTAAAAACCATTCTGATTATAAGTCCACATATAAGAATCTGCCATACCAGGTGTCGGTAAAAGTAGTTTGCGGATGAGAGGATGGTCATGTGGGTTGATGTATCGGAGTAAAGCATCCTCATCCCAATTGTCGGTCTCTTGGTTAATTAAAGGCTTGATCTTCATATTTGGATCTGTCGTTGATAGGAGAGCTGGGGCTCGTGGGGGACAAGTGGGTAGCCACTTAAACAAACTAACCGTGGCTAATTCTCCATTTCCTATGGTCATACAAAGTCCTCTTTGTAGTAGTATTTTCCCCACCATTGAGATTTCCATCCATACGATGAGTGGGTGGTAGTGGTGGTTTCAAGTAAGGATACTCTCCTGAAATATTTGTGATGTCAGATGCGATACAGCAAACTATTTGGTCGTTGTAGTAGTCGCCAGACTTGATTAGCAAGTAAGGCTTGGTTGAACATATACAGATCCCGAACTCCCAAGCCTCCTTCCCTCTTAGCAGTTTTAAGTTTCTTCCATGAGACCCACGACATTTTCCGTTGATCAGATGTAGTACCAACCCAAAACCGAGCGATGATCTGGTCCAATTCATTGCATAGTTCTGTAGGGAGATCAAAGAAATTCATTGAGTATATTGGCATTGCATAGGAAACACTCTTCATCAGTGTCTCTTTTCCAGCTGTACTAAGAAATTTAGTATGCCAACCCTGAAGTCGTTGTTGGACTTTTTCAGAGATGTATTGTAGTATATCTTTCTTTCTTCTACCAAACTGCTCTGGTAACCTCAGATATTTACCACCCTTGCCAGATACGTCTGTTGATTTAAATTGGTTCTGGGTTATACCACAATCATATATTTTTCTAAATCCAAATCTGTCAGAAAAAGGTTCTTTAGTTTTTGGGGCAATTTTAAATTTTAATTGGCAAGGGGATGGGTAAAAGTTTTTATTTGCTGGTAGAGTAGTTTAGGATGAAAATGCCCATGTCTCTTAGAGAGAGATAGAGACATTATGTGTGTGTGAATGGGAAAGAGACAGAAATTGCGAAGGGGAGAGAGATAGAGACATTTGGGTGTGTAAGTGGGAGAGAGAAAGGGATAGTGTCGAAGAGAGAGATAGAGACAAGACCCAAGAGAGAGACAGGACCCAAGAGAGAGACAGAGTGAAGACCAAAAGAGAGAGACATACATAGTCATGCGGTACACACGGAAACGCGTGTGTCCTGATGCGCGTACATTTCATACTCGCGTATACTCGCCTACTTTCACGCCATTTTGGAATCTGAAGGGTTGTTAGGGTTTGTTTCGGGCTTGGGTTGTTTTGAGCTTTATCTGTGACCTTTTGGTTTGGCTAGAAAACAAGAAGTTTCGTGATTAGACATTTAAATAAGAAATTAAAATTAATTAATGTAAAAATAATGAGTCGATAACGTTTTAAGGGGAGGGTAAAGTAGACAATGAGAAAAAAGAGTTATGAAACAGAGAAAAAATCCTAGCTTAGAGAAATTTAGGATTCTTGTATTCAACATCGCATGAATCCCAGTTGTAATATTATGGGAGATAGAAATTTGGGTAACGGGAAGGAGAAATTACACGACAATGATGGTCCAGACGAAGGTACAAGCTTCCTTCAACCTGTACACCAATAATTTATATTTTTCTTCAAAATTGTAGTATGTAATCCGATTTCATTCTCGATGCAGGGGAAGGTTTTTTGGTAGCCATCGCAGGTCACTAGTTTCAAAAAAGCAACAAAGAGTGAGTATTCATGGTTGATAAATCAAGAATGTCTAGGGTTTTGAAAAGTTGCAAAATCGACGGAGTTGATGGGTTGAGAAAGTATGTTACTGCTGAATACGGTGTGAATGCAAGAGAGTGTTTTGTAGAAATTTCTTATTGGATTACCGATATACCTGCTGAATTAAATAGAAACGGCACTGCTCTTGTTTACATCATCACCGATAGCCACTATAGAATGTTCAAACCGTTGCGTACGGCAGATAGGCATCTAAATATCTACGTTACATTTAGGGAGAAGGTGGAAGACGAATGGGTGGATGTTAGAAGGAAAGAAGGTATTTGATGCAATATTGGATAGGGATCCTTCGCTTTACTCCCAGATCTTGCTGAATGAGAAATCGAATTCTTTTTGTTTGTTTTTGTGTTTATTTTTCTGTGGAATTATGGAATATAAATCAATGGAATGAACGAGATAGATGGATAGAAGTGTTTTTAGATCTAGATAATTAACTCTTTGTTGATCTAGAAACGGGAAAGGCTCTGGGAGAATTAACTCCTTAGCAGTAAGTTTGTTCAAAGATGAACGAGGGTTTCACAATCACTGTGAAAAGAATAGAAAAACTCTTTTGATATAAACTTCGATTATTCTAAAAGTTTGTAGAGTACAACCTTTAAGTAGAAACAAAACAACTAGGGTTTTCCTAAACTGCTATAACCAAATCGAAAATACTAAACCCAAAATTAAAATAAACCAAGTCAAAAAT
>OVAN01005699.1:0-22955 GCA_900406275.1 Anastatica hierochuntica | reverse complement strand
GAATCTGTGAACCACATAACATTGACAGTGAGAATTTCGGTTCCCACAAGAGCCACCCGGGAGGAGACATGAGAAGGATCCAATCGGCCAATCATCATCTTGGCCAAGGAGCTCACAATGACAAACCAAAGAGCCCGACTCCGCTTCATCGACTCGACACTCATACATATGAGTGTCCGAAGGTACCATACTATCTATTGTCTATACCATTCATCTTTTCAGTTTATGTGTATTTTTAGAAGTTTCTCTCACGGCTTAGGATTCATCAGGATGGTGAAGTTTAAGTCCGGGGGAGGGGCTTGTTACTAATGTCTATTTTTCGTTTTGATTTTTTAATTTTTATCATCCTTGAATCTTGCATTGTTATTAGCTAAGTTTGTGAAAAACACAAAAAAATTGAAAATTTTTCAAAAAAACAAAAAAGATTTTCAATTTGTTTTCAAAATATTGCATATAGATTGCATCCATTTGTATATATACTTAGGTTATCATAAGCATATAGGATTACATTTGCATAGGGAACAATGATAGGATTGTCTTGTAGATAGTTAAGTTTTTCTTATTGACCAATTCCCTCACTAGAAGTACAATGTTGCTTATACCACTTTTAGTCTTTGGAAAATCCATTATTGGAATTAATCACCTGAAGGTCTTGCGAATGTTGAAGTAAATTGTCTTTAGAGTCAATTCCTATCTAAGTGGAACTTAATTATATTTTAATTCTTGCTAATGGGCTTTGCTACACTTTATCATGGCAAAATACTAACATTTGAGATATATTTTAACCGATTTTACCACCCTCTCTTAGTTCAGATGACTACTCTCACTTTTAGAGTAGTAACCAACCCTTGAAAACCCTTAAACAATTCTTCAAAACCCTCTAAATTTTTTGTTTGTGATGCCTTTTTGTAAGTGCACACACGGGTAAAATTCTGAGTGAATTGAAGTGAACGACAAAGAGGATACTTCCTTAGGGTTAGTCTCATTTTAAGGTTAACTAGAGTCTTAGGAGGGGAAATCTTAATTGATTTTTGGTTCGTTTGAGTCCTGGGAATGGTTTGTGTATAAATTTGCAAGTGAGTGTTTCTTAATATAAATATGATCCTACGTTGTGTGAATAAAAGAAAGAAAAGAAAGGAAAATGGAGAAAGATAGAGAAAAGAAGCGAAAAGAAAAAGACACTAGATACTAGAAAATGTTTAAGATCTAACCTTAGAGATTAAAGAAAAGCTTAGAGAGTCAACCTTGTTATGATAATAAAAGAAAGAATCCTAAATGATTAGAATAGTGACTCTTAAAATCAAAAGAAGGTTAGTAGCTAAGAAATGAAAATGTCTAAGAATCTCTAATTGTCTACCAAAAGAAAAAGAAAGAGTGTGTTTTAAGGAATAAAAGTTTGTGGCTTCTAGTGCTAGGATAAAAAACATCTTAAGGTTATGTATAGATTCTTCGGAAGCAATGGGTGAGAACAATTAGAGGAAGTCAATGCTTTCTATGCGTAACTTGTTCGGCTACCACATTTCTTTTACCTATTGTCTTGCACTACTTGGTGAGAGAAACCACGTAAAGAATTGTGTGAAACCACTATCTTTCAAACACTTCTTCACACAAAATCCCTTTCTGAAGTCTCAAACTGAATGGATGAAATGCATTGCCCATAAGTAAAGAACTTTATGTGTGTCAAGTTTCACCAAAAAAATGACACTACAGCTGCAAGTGCACAACGTAGTTGTAGTACTTCAGGTATTGATCCCACTAGGACGAGTAGTGCACTAAGGATCTATGGACTTTCGAATTAGCTAAGAAGAAACAAAGAAAGTTTGGTTTTTTGTTTTAAATGAAATAAAGAAACAAAACAGAATGTAAAAGCAATGAAAAGATCAATGAAAGATAAACGTTAGACAAATAGGAAATCGTAGAGAACGTAAACTAGCATGCAAGGGTTATATTTTCGGGTACTATTTAGCTTAGGTATAGAACACAATTCAGTAGTAAATCCTCTCCACTTTCGAGGTTCGGAATTCTATACTAATGTCAACCAAGGAATATTGTCTTTGAGATGCCCACGTAGAAGACAACTATGCATTAACTATATGTGTATGATGGATTGTTCACAATTCTAGATCGGTGTTGTTTCATAAGGAACCTAAATAGAATTTCTCACCATATACTAGTTCAAGTGATAATAAAAGCTTTCGGAATGAAAAATACTTTAGATCTACTTACAAAATGTCCTTAGAGAGCAAATAGCAATGCACACAACCAAAAGTGATAGCGCATGTGATAAATCCTAATAGATATGAGTGCTTAAGCATACATGATCATGATCCCACTGAAACCTACTATCTAACTAACAAAATACTCTCGATTCAATATGTAAAACACATAGCAATAAATAATAGAAAGCATTAGATCAATCAAAGACAAGAGAAGGAACGGGAAACCGAGTTTTATTGCTGAATTGATGAAGAAACAATGAAGTCTTGAGATGGAAAAGGCACAACGCCTGAGGGTTCATTCTTTCCTCCTTGAGACTCTAATCTATCCTAAAACAATGCATCTTTACCATATCTAAAGGCCAAAAACAAGTATATATAGCCTTTGTCCAACTTTAGGTTAAAATCGAGCCTTTAGGGTCTTTTAATTTGGGCTTCTTGTAGAAGAGCTTTCAATTGACTTATTGAGCTTGAAAAAAAATTTAAGACATTATTTGGTCGTGTTAAAGCCTCGATAGAAACAAAAGTCGTGATCATTTATTTCTATTCTTCCTATGCATCCTTCTTTTGCGAGCCAACAAACCCGTCTTAAGTTTACTTTGTATAACTCTTGATTTTCAACTCCAAATTATGTTAAATAACTTCCATACGAAAGCTAACTCAATTCAATACCTTTCTATCCAAATTTTATCAAAATCAAACGGTGGAAAGACCATCATCTTGGATGATCTTTCTAATGCTCGGAAACTATCCAGAAACTAGCTTTTTTGTCCGATTAGCTTCATAATGCTCCAAAATGTATAATTTGACCTGAAAGGACACAAAACACTACAAATACAAGAAACTACCTTCTAATGCATAAAGTTACTTAAAACACTAAGAAAGCATACTAAAATCTATACGAAAAGTGGTAAAATATTGGTATACCCAGTCCCAATAAGAGAAAATTAAGTTCATTAAATGTTTGAATAGCTAAGGACTACTCAGATATCAAGTGATATGGTGCCTCGGTTAGCTGATCCATTTGGGCTATATATCTCATTCGATAAAACTGCTGTCAATACAGACACTAGGGACACTAATCATTAGTTATGTAATTAGTTCAATTTCAAGCTTGTTTCCAGACTTATTTTAACTCAATAAAATGTTTTAGATTTGAAATTTTTTTTAAGCAACTAATAAACTAAGAAAAAGAATCAAAAAAAAAAGAAATAGAAGCATTAGTAACAATAAAAATCCCCCCGGACTTAACTTACACCGTCCTAGTGTAAAATCAAATGAGGAAGGTTCTGAAAACTAATGGAAAAATAAGGAATAGGAATCACTTAGCTACTGGTCGAAATATTGAAGAAACTTACGACCAAATTTGATGTTTTAGTGAACCGAAATTTTGCTCGTTTGACCAGTTTGTAATCCATGAAGAATGCTCCGACCAAAATGAACCTCCACTACAAAATAACATATTTTTTAAGTAAAAATGAAGATTAAAAGGCTGGAGCTCGTACCTTATATAATTTGGCCGAGTTTGGTCTCCTTAAAGCTCAATTTGGTGCATTTTGTTGAGAAACCGGACTGTTTCTTATTTGAGACCATTCTAGGGGTGTTTTTCGTGAGCATTCCCTTCTCCATATGCTATTAAATTGTGATTCTTTAGTTTGTGAGATTGGTTCGCTTGGCTGAGCTCGTTTTGGCTTTGGCCGAGTTTTCTTTGGTTTCTGGCCAATCGGGTGCTCTAGAATGAAATGTTTGCACCTTCAAAACTGTTTGGGCAATTCTTCATATTTTCTAACTTCAGCAGTAAGACTTGGGTAAAATCCTAGATAAGAGTTTTAAATGAGCTGAATTCATCGGTTTTGAGTCTCCATTGAGCCAAAATCTTATGATCATCTCTGCCAAACAATGTCTCACGTTTTTCTGAGTGTTTATGATGAGAATTATCAGGCGTGATAGTTGGTTTAGTGTAGATTGCTCGTGAGATGCTCTGGTTGCTTTCCTCATCCATTTGATCGCATTTTTTAGCCTTTAAATGTGCTTGAAGAGTGGCTTTGCCTTCATCAGATCTATTCACCTATATACGTTACAAGGCTCAACTCTCGTTTTTTACCTATCTAAATATGTATGTGATAGTATATATCAAGCCCTTCTAGCCATTTAGCACCTTGGTGTCCCATCGGGCAAACTACTCTCATAGCTCAAGGTGAAAAACATAGATCTAGTTCTCTCAATCATTTCATCGAACACTTTCTAGGCGTCAATGAGCAAGCAAATTGCTTTAAAGAACTAAACTAGATCTAGTAGGAATCTATGCCAAAATCTAGCCTAATTATCCATCAAAACTCTAGATCTATCTCTAGCCTATCGTATCTCAAGATTCAAGAAGGATCTACTCACTAAGAGTCATGGAAATCCAAAGACAAGGGTTGATTCTTTGAGCTGTTGTGGTCTTAGACAAATAGATCGAGAGAAAGAGATGAAGAAGAAAAGATCCAAAGCACTCAAGAAAAATAAAGAGTTATTACAAATTCTTAGATCTCAAAATGAAAGAAAAGATAAGTTTTTAAGCAAAGATAAGCATATGTTATGTTCGTGGTTCATAAGGAAGATATATATACTAAAGGAAGGAGTGAGGAACCCTAAAAAAGGGTTTCATCTCGTCAAAGTCGCTTGCCATCGATCCAAGGGAGGCTACCATCGACCCTTGGGTCGATGGTGGCTTACCTTGAGCAGTAAGGCTGTCAATGGAGTCCAGCATCGAACAAAGGTTGGCCACCATCGACCTATGGGTTGATGGCAGGGCCCCTTGGCAGCTTCTTGTGTCTTCTTTCTTCTCTTGGATGCCGTGCTTTATCCTAACTTCTTCAATAGCGTTTAGCTCCTTTTGTCCTTGGTTTATAGCTCCAGTTCCACCTTAGATTCACCTCTAGAGCCTCCATGAATCTATCTTGAAGTTGCACTTACAAATGCAAAGAAAGTGGTATGCAAATGCAATATGCTCCTAAACTAGACTCTAAACTTAAACTTATTCGTTCTAAGACTTATATGCAATATTTACAACCTAAATGTGGATGAAACTAAGTTAAAATGGATCAAAATATTCCTAAAAATATGTACACATCAACACCCCCGGACTTTCCCTTTGCTTGTCTTGTACCAAATAACAATGACCACACCGGGAAATGAGGTTTGCAACTGGGAACTCAACACCAAGATAAGAATAGTAATGCCTTATGCCCAATGTTATCAATACAAGTAAAATGGTGCAAAGATCATCTAAGAGCCCATAATCAAGATGCTAAAATTCATTAAAAACAAACTTAGATAGGAATTGACTCAAAAGATAGCTTAGTTCCACATTCGCAAAGACCTTTAAGTGGTAAATTTCAATTACGAATTTTCTTCAGACAAAATGAGGTCTAGGAAACATCTTACTTCTAGTGAGAGAATTACTCATTAAACAAAAATCAACTATCTATGAGGTAGTTTCATCATTTTCCCTATGCAAAATGCAATCGTAAATGCTCCTACAAACTAAATATTTACAACTGCAGGCAATCTATATGCAAAGCTTTGAAAATCTTTTTGGATTTTTGAAATTTTTTCGATTTTTCTGATTTTTTATAAGTCATAATTATCTACAATGCAAGACTCAATATGTAGGAAAAGAAAATAACAAAATTCAAAATAGCATTAATACTAAGACCCTCCCCTGGTTTTAAACTTCACAATCTCGTGAATTTTAAACCGTGAGAGTGAATCATTAAAAACACATCAATAAAACGAAAATATCCAATGGTATATACAAGGGATAGTGGGTGTACCTTTTGAAATCTCATATGTATGAGTGTCTTGATGAATCAATGGATGGCTCGGGGTCTTCATAACGGAAGGATCCCCACATTGTTATCGATTTTTAGCCTATGGGATCCTTTCCGTTTCTTCTCCATGATTGATCTTGAAGTGAAATCCTTGATGGTTGCATTCCTTGCTCAAGCGGTTCTGGGATAGTCAAAGGCGGGTGAGTCACCGAATTTCTCGGTATTTCAAACATGTGCTTCTTTCTTTTGCAATCTTCCTCATCGCTATCGAGGGATGAGGCATAGCGGTTGTATTTCGCACCACCTTTTATAGCCTTCCAAAGCCGCGAAATCATGCTCGTGTTGTTTTTTAATTGTAGGGTGTTGCGTTTGACTTGATTTTCCAAGAGTTGATCGTGGAACGATCTTTGGTTTGGCGGCTCACAATGATGGTTAAGGAATTCAAGTCCCAAGCTTTCTTCATCTTCTTCTTTTTCGGGTGTTTCTCGGTCCTCGTCTAGTTGAATGATTGGATGTAAGTGGAGCTCCGTTCGTTTTGTTATAAGGTTTGGAGGTAGGATGAATACTATTGAATGGGTCACGGTAGTTGTAGTCCATGGCTTTGAAGGAAGATTTTTCATAAAATACGTGCCATTTTTGATGCATGTTCATAAAAGTATAAAGGACCTCTCCACTTGGGCCTAAACCGAAAATGAACCTTCAATCCAAAAAATATTGCAAGTCAATGCTCCTTCCTTCTATGTGCTTTTCATCACGGACCTCTTCATCATCTTCCTTGTTTTTCCACCCCTTAAGTTGTATTCTAAAGTATCAAAATAACGAGGTAAGCATTCCGCCAATTCTTATCACGGGCTTCCTTTGCAATTGGATGTCCGCCATGTATTCAAGAAGGATGGCAACGAAGATCATCCCCGTGTTTGTGTCTTCTCCCAAGGGGTTAAACCATCTTCCACCGTGCTTCCATTGATTCCTATTCAATCCTTGGAACAAGAAATGCATAGCCTTTCTCCCTATAAAATGGTGGTTCCCATTCACAAAGAAGGAATTCGCCAAAAACTCCATTGTGTAGCAAATTGTTGGATTGCGAATCTTAGTTATGGTGGCTTCATCTTCAATATACTCTCCAAATGTTATCGTCCTCCATAGCTTGCTTACATCCAAATTATCCCAAAATCCAATCTTGTTTCTCTTCCTCTCGAATCCATAAACTTGGCATAAATCCTTTGTTGAGATGATATATACTATTCATTCTTGATTTGAAAGATCACATACACAAGACTTGTTTTGAAGTCATTCCCATGGTGAAAGTCCATTGTTTCTAGGAATCGAAGAGTAGGGTAGACATAGGTGGGGTAGCAGATCTCAAACAATCTTTCAAGGTCCATGTACCCTAGAAAGTATTTCACTTGGTTGTCAATCCCCATATTAGACATCATATTCTCATCCAACCACAATGTTCCTTTCACTTGTGAGTTACTTTGAAGATGAAAGTTTTGTTTCTTTTCGTTTTCCGACCATGTGAGGTAAGATAGTCTCATAGCTTGTCGTGTGGTTCCATTCGTTAGGATCCTACACTTAAGAGTGTGGCAAAGTAAAATGAATTATCAATTAAGCACAAATATTTCCATGATCCAATCAACTATCCCAACCTACTCATTAACCCAAATGCATCATGCGTAGTTTGAACCAAAATGCCATCATAATATGAGAGGCAATTTTCGGCCAATAAGGTTAAATCATGCATTTGATTTTTAACTTCTCCAACTAATGACTCTTGCTCAAATGTTTTTTAAACCCCCAACTTCAAAATCCAAATGATATCTTTTAAAGAACAAATCCAAATTTAGACATGATGTGCATTTATATAATATGTCCAAATTCATAGCTCATGGATAATGCTCAAAGTAATAAGGACAATCATGTTCAACAAACCAAGCATTCAAACAATCACTTCAAGTCAAAGCTATTAAAGAATCAAAACCAACTTTTATTTATGGGAACATAGAAATCGACATTTATAGGTGTCTTAAACACCCCAATAATTTTCCCAAATCAAGAAAGTGATTAAAGATTCTAAATCTAAAACCCATAGTCATTATGAACCAACAAGTTCAAGTTTCCCAAAATAGAAAATTCAAGTACTATTCACTCCAAGAACACAACTTTAGATTAATGCATTTCTTAGTGTTTCTTAGCAAATGTAGCTCACGAGACTTTCATAACCAAGCTTTCTCTAGCCTAAGATTCCATTAAACATCATCATCTCCTTACTCATTCTAGAAATCAAAAATCAAAGGTGGTAAAGAAGGATTTTTTGAGATTTTCATACCTTGTTCTTGATGTTTTGAAGAGAATGGGATGAGCAGAGAACCTTGAATGAACTTAGAAAAATAAAAGCCAAAGTTTTTCAACACAAATCTCTCTTTGAAACGAAAAGCTTCTTCCTTGCTAAAATAGCTTGAAAATGGCGACATGAAAGGAAGAAGAGAGAGAAAAGTGCTCTCTTAAAGTTGTGGATGGGATGAAGTGGTATAGAACATATTTTAGAGGTGGTCCTCCAAGTTTCCTAAAAATTAAAGTTTAAAAAGGGAACATTTTGCAAAGTGGTCCAAATTTAAATTTTCTTTTTAAATTGGAGGGAAAACTTATTTTCTTGAACTTGTAAAATCTTGTATCAAAGGTTTTAAATTGGATCAAAAAGGGTGAAGTTTTATCAAATCAAGCTTTGCAAAATCACTCCTGAAATTCTTTTAAGTAGTTAAATGCAAATGGAATGCTTGAAATTCAAGAGAGCTTACCTTAGCCAAATGAATGCTCTTAAGTATTAAGTCATGGTGACTTTTTGGAAATGTCAATCCATTACTCCATTTTGGCTTTGATCCAAGCTTTGAGTTGTTCTCCCTTGGCAGCTAAGCTTAGAGCAAAAGAATGTCTTTGGAACAAGGTTTTTCCAAGTCATAATCACCATTATTGAAATTAAAGGCATGAAATATAAAGACTTACAAAGAAATATTTACAAAGGATATGCATGAGATTGCCTCTCAAGTGCGCTTGTTTAATGTCATTAGCTTCACCGTTCTTCTTTCTTTTAGTTGATAAAATCGAGGACCATCCTTTCAAAGTCGGGTCCTATCGGTGCCTTCTTTATAGCATAATCCCTTATCTTGAAGAAGTTAACAACTCCTTTTCCTTTGTAGATATTCGGGTTGTAGCCCCTTTGGAAACTTTGAGATCCAAGTTCTTGCATGTCTTCTCCTCTAGCTACCGTCTCATCATGAGTTTTAGGCATTTCCTTTTCCTTTCCTTGGTTCATTGTACCACAATACCCAATGTATTTATCAAGATCAATCATAAGGTAAGATACTCCTTTATCAACATATTTCAATGTCAACTTCTTCGCTTAACAATTGATTATGGCACCCATTGTTAACAAGAAAGGGGTTCCAAGTAGAATCAGGAATTTAGCTTGAGTGGATTTCTTGTCCATCACCATGAAGTTACTCTCCACATAAGTGTTTCCCACTCTTAGCCTCACGTTTTCCAACCTTTCTATTGGAAATTTTTGAGTAGCACCTCCCAAAAGTACGGGATTAGCACCCTCCTTGATTTCACCTTCCAAACCAAGCTCCTTTACACGGTCAAAAGAGATTACGTTCAAGCTAGCTCCGGTATCTGTTAGAGAATTCTCAAATTGGGAGCCTCTTAGAGCACCAGGCACTACGAACCCTTCTTCATCATTTCTACTTTTTAAGAACTTCTCTCCCACTATGTAGACTGGGATATTATTAGCTTGAAGCACCTGCTCTACCCTCTCGATGGTGGCCAATTTCTTCTCAAGCTTCTTCTTAACCCTTGTATCGGTTTTGGCCATCTCATACCATTCTTGAAGGATGTCTAAATCGCAATCATGTTTCATCTTACGGTAAAGCACCAATAAGATCTCCTTCTTATAAAATCAAGGGTAAGGCAAGCAGTACTTTGTAGAGGAATAATCCAAGATGGAGAATTTCTCTTCGCTTATGTCCTTCTCACTAGGCTCACCGCTGGGAGGCCTTGGTTTCTCATCCTTTTTCTCAAATGTCTCTTTCCTTGAGACATTGAGTTTCTCTTCTTCATTGAAGCCATCATCTTTCTTAGCTTCCTAAAAAATCTCTTGCTTAGTAGCCTTATCAACAAACAAAGGCTCTTCTTCTTCCTTCTCAATTTCAACACCTCCTTTATCCAAAAGAGTGTCCTTTTTGTCAAGCTCCTTTCCAATTGGAGCATCTTTCTCTTCAATTTCAAGGTCAATTTCGGTATGACCTTCCTTAAAATCCGGGTTCCCAACCAAATACACATCCAAAAAATTAACAATCTCATCAAGAGGATTCAAAAATAAATTCTCAAAATAATCAATAATTTTTCCTCTTCAAGAGTAAAGAAAATATTGTCCCATCGTTGAGGAGTGTGGTCGATCTCTTCTAAGTAGGCATTGCAAAATTCCTTGCTTGATTCTCCCTTCTCTTTAGTTACTCCTTTTCCCTTACGGTCCGAGATCACTTGTTGGAGTTGAGAATCTATTACTTTGACCTTTGAAGCAAGAGCTTCATGCTTGAAATTCATTTCTCGGTAGATAGGCTTTATCTTCACATTCATCTCCCTAAACTTCTTGTTGAGCTCAGCTTTTGTCTCATTTTTCCTTCTACTAGATTCTTAAGCATAACATGATTCTCTTCTTCTTTGGTAGGACCGGTTGTTGTTGAGGCTTTTGGTAGTAGCCTTGCTTAGATTGGTATTTGTACCCTTGTTGGTTAGTCTTTGAAAGATATACTTGATCTTGTGGATTCTCCACATTAGTGATTCGGTAGGATAAGTTGTTGTTGTTGAAAGGCTTGCATCCTTGGTTGAAGGGTGTTTGGTAGTACCCTCCTTGAATGTAGCTCACTTCTTTTTTGTTCTCAACCTCTTGTCCTTCGACTTCAGTTTCCGCAAAGTGAACACTTCTTCTTGTTTGTTGTATGAGCCTATTAACCTTAACACTTAGTTCCTTGATCTTATCTTCCTTAGATCCCGTGCTTCTCAACATTCTATCATAATCATTCCCATCGCAATTGTCGCTTTGGGCTAGGTTGTCTATGAGTTTATCTTCGTGATCGGTCGAAAGACTAGCAAAGCTTCCCATTGAGGTGGTATTCAAAGACAATTGGTAATTCTCTTAGATACCTCTATGGAAAATTTGAAGTAGGTTGCCCGTTTTTGATACCATGGTGAGGACAACTCTTTATATATCCATTGAAGTGTTCACAAGCTTCATAAAGTGATTCCGTTCCTCCTTGCTTAAAGGTAGAGATCTCATTCCTTATCTTTGTCGTCCATTGGGGCCAGAAGATCTTAGCCAAGAATTTCGTCTTACACTCATCCCATGTTGTGATAGAAGATGTCACAACTCCTTTCTCCCATTGAGATACTTTTTCTCCTAAAGTGAATGGAAACAAAGTCAATTTGATGATGTCTTCTGACATTCCATTGGTCTTTACCATTCCGGCTAACCCTCCAAGTGCTAAAGAGGGTTTTCTAATGCAAGTCCAAAGAGTCTAGCATTTTGCACCATATTGATCAAGCTTGACTTGATCTCAAAGCTGTTATTTCGGATTGGTGGGGGCCTTTGATGTGTCAGTATTTTAGTGGTTTTTACTAAGGTTTTAACATGAGATTTATGGTTTTTTAGTATGTATTCGGATTGTTTTGGCGCGGTTTTGTGTTCTTTGTTGTTTTTACAGGAATCGAGCTTGAATGTATGAAAATAATGCATTTTGGATTGATTTCAAGCGTCGAAGAAAGTGTTCGTGAAAAGCTTGAAAATACCCAGAAATTTAGACAAGGATCGACAGATCCTTGTCCCTGGATCGACAGACCCCTGTCTCAAATTGTGGACCGATTTTACGAAGAACCAGACCGAACTTATTTCGAACCGGATTGCTATCAAAAGACCAAGACTCATTTTTCCTATTTAATTATGCACTTTTAGAGAGTTTTAGAGAGCTTTGGAGAGATTTGTAACCTAGGGAGAAGAAGTATTTTTGTTCTTCGATCGAGAAGTCTTCGGAACCCTCTTTTTACTCTTGTTTATGCATAATACAATCATGTCTCTCAACAATTAGATCTGTGTTTTTGCTATTTCCATGAGTGAGTAGTTTTTCCGTTGGGTTTAGGGATTCTCACATAGGGATTCATGAGTTGTTGATATAGAATCGCATGATTACGGATATAATCTAATGGATCTTCGTCTATGATTGTTCGTAATGCATGAAACTGAATTGGTCACTTAATTTCTGAACTTAGGTAATTTAACTGCTTGAAGGTGAATATTTAAATTCCTGAAAGAATCATTGATAAGCATTCATCTTAAGCCAACAGAAGTTGATGTTTAAGTGAATTGTGAACCTATCAAACCTGTTAGTATTGCATCATTAGAAATCTAGGGTCAATGGAAGTTAGTCCCGAGATTTCTAATGCATAGAGAGCTGTTCGTACGGAAGTAGATCACTTCTTGATTAGAATTTGAGTTCAAGACAATTCTTTACCTTTTCCCTAGTCTATAATTTGAATCAACAATGAATTGTTTTCCCTGAGAATACCCGATGCCCGACACTTCTTTGATCGTTTTACAACCTCGTCGTTTGCTGCCTGATCTTCTGTCCTCTCTTGATTTCGATTTTTGCATCATCTTACAAAACTTCTTTTTAGCCTTAGCGCGTTGTGTGATCTAATATTTTTTCGTGCTACCTTTGGTCACTGTGGATTTGATCCCGAACCACTACAACGTACATATGTGCGCTTGCAGTGTTATCTCGAGTGAAAACCTGAGCTATCAAGTTTTCTGGCGTCGTTGTCAGGGACCAATAGGGAGTCTTAGAACTTAGGATCATTGTGCGTCTAAGGCATATTTTTATTTTGTTACTAATTTTTTTTCTTTAGATTTTTTTTTCTTTGCAGGTTTGATGGCCATGGATTACAATGATTGGCCTTAGAGGAGGGATGCAACACTTCGAGAATTACTAGCATTGGAAGAAGAGGAGAAACTTAAGTGGGAGTCATATGTAGAGCCACCATCCGATGAAAGCGTGCTTACACAAGAACAAAGAGTTATGTTGTACGAAGAAAGCAAGGAAAATCCAACAATGAAGAGGAGTACCTTAGCAGCTTTGATTCGATTGAACCTTCGCACATCGGGCAATACTTGAAGGCAGAGAGCTCACAAGCATGGAAATACATATGACTTATGCACTTAAAGAGGTAATATATTGGATTCCACCATGACAACTCAAAGGTACGTGCGACTCAACCTTTGAAATTCATGATTATGAAGATAGTCACATGCCTTGCATTGAAGATGTAGCTTGTAGTTTATATACTTCGTTGCTCGTTGATGAATGTTATGATTTGATATCTGAATCTCAAAGTTTGGGTGACTTAAGAGTAGAAAAGCCTGCAAGGGATTACCATAAGATATGTTTTGACATTCATTATTTGTGTTCTTTGAATGATTATGATCCTAAGTTTAACTTTTCTATGTCTGAAACAACTAGATCTCTTCTTGAAAAATCTTACCTTGAGGATGTGCTTGATGTAGATAAGATATTGAATGAGATAGAAAATTCTGAGGTTGAGATGGACTCGAGAGATGAGAATATTGTGCTTTACATGATTGATGGAGATGAAGTTGATTATTTTGTCTTAAATTCGTTTGAACCTGCAGTTGACCTTGTCTTTCCACTTAATGCATTTGATCGCCATGAGAATCTAGTAATCAAAGAATATTTAAGGATATATACTATGCTGGTAGTGATCTTCTTTGATGAGACGATTGTTTCTTTGCCATGTAAAACCATGTATTCTCTTGCACATGTTGTTTCTTGCACTGATAGGAGAACGACTAGAGGTGCATTGGCTCAACCTTTTGATTCTTATGATTAACAACCACAACTATAGTCAAGCTCAAGACTTTAAACAAGCACTGAGTGGGACGCAACCCACTAGGAAATAGATCGCCACACAGACTGACAGGGATCGACCGATCCCTGTCCATGGATCGATCGATCCTTGTCTCATTTATGTGGCTGCTTTACACGATATCAGGTAAGTTTGCTTTTCCCGTTTCTTTTCATTTAATTTGCTACTTACCCCTTCCTTGGATTTGTTTCACACCGAGACGGTGTGAGATAATTCTGGGGGAGGTTACTGATGTTTTTCATTTTCTTTCGGTGTTGTTTAAGTCATTTTTATGTCTTTTACCGAGTCAGTTATGGATTTGTTTATGCTTTATGATGATTTCAGACTATTATCTCTACGCATTGCACTTTAGTTATATGTTCATTAACCATTTCATTTGGACTTTTACCGCAGGCAAACCAGAATAACTCATGACCAAACTCCCCACCAGATATTTCTGGAACTCAGACTTTTGTCTGAAATGTTATTATCTCTATCTTATTTGGCTTGCTAATGAACTTTAAATGCTTTGATCCAGGAACTTAAAATCAGGAATCAACCCCATCATTCAGGATTACATCCCCATTTTTCTACCATTCTTTTCGGTAATTCTGAGTGACCAGACTCAGCTTTAGTCTGGCACCACACCCTTACCTTATCTCCTTGATTCTGCATGCATTTCTTTTTTCTACTATGTGCACACATGTGTAAAAATAATGGACATAATAGGATAGACATGATCCTTTCAATTGCTTAGGTAGGATTGAACATTTTAGGTGGTTTAGACACGGTCCTGAGTGTCTGATTTCTCGGTGTTGGGTGTTTAGGTGGTTTTGATGGATATGTTGCATTTCATCATTATGTATGGGTGTTTTAGAGTTTAAAAACGTCATTGATATGCTAATTTGAACCAGATTTTCGTTCTAAAAAAAAAAGAAATTCATTTTAAATTATGTATATCTGGTCTAAAATTTAGCATTTGCATACTTCTATGTTGATTAGATTCACCCTGAAGAATGCACATATTTGGTTTATTTTCTGACAGGTGATTTGTACTTGGGTAGTTAGGGGACATGGATATCAATATACTCTTTCTCTCCTACGATTTTTCATAATGTCTTGCATTTCTGACGCAGTTTTGATGCCCCAAACACTCTAAGCCTCACCACTAAAAAGCCTTGAATACCTAGTCTGATTCCTTGATTATGAGTTCTTTGGTGAAAAGTTTCACACCTATCTTTAATTGAATGTAGAGAGTCATTAACATAGAAGTTGAGTTTGCAGTTCCAGATTTTAGAGTATGGATGGGCTTGGGAGGTTATGCAGCGATTCTTGGGGAGAATGTTCTAACTCATCTGAGTCTTTATGGCTAGCGAAAGTGGTGTAGAATAAGGTTTTCTGAAAGCTTGCAGTCCATTCGGTTTTTGAGTTTCTTTTCCCGCAGACAGTCTTCGTTTCCTTTACTTGAGGACAAGCAAAGATTCAAGTCTGGGGGATTTGATGTGTCAGTATATTAGTATTTTTTACACAAGATTTATGGTTTTTTAGTATGTATTCAAATTGTTTTGGCGCGGTTTTGTATTCTTTGTTGTTTTTATAGGAATCGAACTTGAATGTACGAAAAGAATGCATTCTGGATGGATTTCAAGCGTCGAAGGAAGTGTTCGTGAAAAGCTGGAAAATACCCAGAAATTTGGACAAGGATCGACAGATCCCTGTCCCGAATTTTGGACCGATTTTACGAAGAAACAGACCGAACTTATTTCGAACCGGACTGCTATCAAAAGACCTAGACTCGTTTTTCTTGTTTCATTATGCCCTTTTAGAGAGTTTTGGAGAGCTTTTGAGAGATTTGTAACCTAGGGGAAGAAGTCTTTTTGTTCTTCAATCGAGAAGTCTTCGAAACCCTCTTTTTACTCTTGTTTATGCATAATACAATCATGTCTCTCAACAATTTAATCTGTGTTTTTACTATATCCATGAGTGAGTAGTCTGTTCGTTGGGTTTAGGTATTATCACATAGGGATTCATGAGTTTTTGATATAGAATCACATGATTAGGGATATAATCTAATGAATCTTCGTCTATGATTATTCGTAATGCATAAAACTGAATTGATCACTTAGTTTCCAAACTTAGGGACTTTAACTGCTGGAAGAAGGATGTTTAAAGGCCTGAAAAAATCTTAGATGAGCAATTCTTCTTAAGTCAACGAAAGTTGATTTTTAAGTAAATTGTGAACCTATGAAACATGTTAGTAATGCATGGTTAGAAATCGAGGGTCAAGGGAAGTTAGTCTCGAGATTTCTAATGCATAGAGAGCTGTTCGTACAGAAGTAGATCAATTCTAGATTAGAATTTGAGTTCAAGACAGTTCTTAACCTTTTCCCTAGTCTATAATTTGAATCAACAATGAATTGGTTCCCTGAGAATACCCGATGCCTAACACTTCTTTGATTGTTTTACAACCTCGTCGTTTGCTGCCTGCTCTTTTGTGCTCTCTTGATTTTGATTTTTGCATCGTCTTACAAAACTTTTTTTTAGCCTTAGCCCGCTGTGTGATCTAATATTTTTTCGTGCTACCTTTGGTCTCTGTGGATTCGATCCCGAACCACTACAACGTACATATGTGTGCTTGCAGTGTTATCTCGGGCGAAAACCTGAGCTATCAGCCTTATACCCATCCTTTCGCCATTAGTGAATGGCTCATCGCCTTCTCTAATCCTTGGTTCTTCTATTGCGAGGTGGAATGGATTGTTCCCTTGTTCTCCTTGACCCACGAAATTCCATGGTTAAGAGGGGGAATTCGTTCTTGTTGAGGGTTCTCCACAGGTGGAGGATTTTCTTGTTCAAATTCTTGATTCATACCCAACCTTGTTAGATGGGCTTGTCTTTCTCTAGGTCTTACTTTGTTTTGATTGTTGCCTTTCAATGATTGTTGGATCAATGTCAAGAAGTCTTGTATTTAGCTCACTTCTTGATCTTGTTATCATGTACTTTCAAAAATCAAAGAAAATGAACAAAAGAAAGTAAGAAACTTAATTACAATAAGATAAAAGATAAATCCTAGTCCTTGAATCCTATAAATCTCTTTGAAGATCCTAGCTAAAGCCTAAGTTCTCGGCAACGGCGCCAAAACTTGACGTGGGCCAAGTTTAATATTTATAAAACCTAAGCCATACTTTCAATCCCACAATAGAAAACGGTCAATTGTATTACTTTAGGGTCGTCCAAGGATTTAGAGGCTAGACTAGTAGAACCTAAGAAAAGAGATTGCACTAATAGTCCTAGTCTAGGGGGTGATTTAGTAAGGGTTTTTCATGGATCTCCACTAAGTCTAATGGTAATCAAGGCCAAACATGGTGAAAACTCATAAAAGAAAGCAATAAGAAAGCTAGCAAGAAAGTAAAGCAAGAAAGGAGCAAACTTGGATCTAATCAAATAAAAGATAGGATCTTGAGATAATTGTTATGGGCTCGGGTTCAATCTAGAGATGTGATGGATTTTGGTAAGGCTTTATTAGAGGATTGAACTTATTCCTAGACCAAGGATCCGCCTATTCTCGATCAACTCACTCTGAGGATGGAGATCTATTCACTTATACACGTTACAAGGCTCAACTTTCGTTTTCTTCCTATCTAAACATGTATCTAATAGTATATCTGAAGCCCTTATAGCCATTTAGCACCTTGGTGTCCTATCGGGAAAACTACTCTCATAGCTCAATGTGAAAAACATAAATCTAGTTCTCTCAAGCATTTCGTCGAACACTTTCTAGGCGTCAATGAACAAGAAAATGGTTTTAAAGAACTAAAATAGATCTAGTAGAAATCTATGCCAAAATATAGCCTAATCATCCATCACAACCCTAGATCAATCCCTAGCCTACCATATCTCAAGATCCACGGAGGATCTACTCACTAAGAGTCATGGAAATCCAAAGACAAGAGTTGGGTCTTTGAGCTCCCATGGTCTTAGACAAATAGATCTAGAGAAAGAGATGAAAAAAAGAGATCCAAATCATTTAAGAAAAACTAAGAGTTAATACAAAGTCTTAGATCTCAAATGAAAGAAAAGATAAGTGTTTTTAAGCAAAGATAAGCATATGTTATTTTTTTTGGTTCATAAGGAGGCTATATATACTAAAGGAAGGAGTGAGGAAGCCTTTAAAAAATGGGTTTCATCTCGTCAAAGTCGCCTGCCATTGACCCAAGGGAGGCTACCATCTACAATTGGGTTGATGGTGGCTCACCTTGGCCAGCAAGGCTGTCAAGGGAGGCTAGCATCGACACAAGGTTGACCACCATCAACCTCTGGGTCGATAACAGGGCCTCTTGGTAGCTTCTTCTATCTTCTTTCTTCTCTTGGATGCTTTGCTTGATCACAACTTCTTCCATAGTATACGAGATCACATGAGTCTATAGGGTACAAGATTTTTGGTTAGAATTATTGCTCCTTTTCATTATTTCATCGAATCTTAAATCCATTCTAAATGAAAGAAATAGTATAAGGGTCATTATTCACTAGGAATTTTCAGTGTCGGCATGAAAAAGAGTCTATCCAGAGTATACCAGGCCCCAAGATGAGAAAATAAGTTGAATTTATTGTGCAACCAACATTGAAAATCCGAGTCTTAAAGGGATATGGTTGTCTTGGTAGATCGATCCAATAAACGTTTTTTGTTAAGTAAAATCTGCATTCAATTAATACTATAGAAGCAACACGAAATTTAGCACAAAAAAATATTTCAGCAACATTAGATATAGTTACCAACATGTTTTGACTCAATGAAAACATTAAAATGACTCAATAAAAATAAAAAGTACATAGAAAAAAAAGAAGTTAGTGACGGATAAATCCCCACAGGCTTACCTTGCACCTTCTTGGTGCAAAAGCAATCGACAATAGGGATGAAAGACTCAATAAAAGAATAATGAAAATGAAAAGAAAAAGACAGAAACGATGACACCTGATAGAATTCTCAATCCTCCTCTTCCAAAGTGTCGCTCAAGGTCTCCTCACCATCACTTGCAACATTCTTTCCATGTCTCTTTGTTGCCTTCTTTGATGTTTTCTTCTGTTTTTCATCCTCCACTAGAAAATTCAACTAAAACCAAACACTCAAAGAACTAATAAGTCTCTTGAAAATTCAGTGAGAACCATAAATATCTAAAATACAATTGTAATTAGCAATTAGACATCACAATGATATATAAGCAAAACAAAGATTCAAAAAAGCAACAACTCATTTTTCTGAAAATCAATTAGCAATTTTCTAATGTAACATAATATGCCAAAAATCATCACCAAAATTTTCAATTTTAAGATCTAATGATTCAAAATAATTAACATATCCTAGTTATACATAAAGGATTGGCATTAGAACGAGAAAATTAAGCAATATCATCCACTAATTTTTCAGATTTAATTGAAGTTCAAAAACTCCAAAATGTGAATTTCAAATTGAAGTGAAAATACGCTAATTACTAGTTCAAGTTGTAAATCAGTATGCAAAACAAGTTTATCTAATTGAAATTTCTGAGAATCTAGCTAAAACAAGCTAAAACAAAGAAATTTGTGAAGTACCAAAACTTGTAAGTATGAGAATTTGAAAATTTGAGAACATATCTTGAGTTTAAATGAGGATTTAGTCGAAGAATAAGAATTTCATTTTAAAAACACTTTGAATTTTACAAAGTTAGCAAAAATCTCAAAATTTTGAATTTTATGTTCTTAGAGTTATAAGAACTCTCTGAAAAGAAAAATGGTGTTTTGATAGATTTTAGATCTAAATATGCTAAAAAGAAAACCAAAGCATTTTTTACTTCCCAAAGTCTTTAGTTTTGTTTAAAAAATCTAAAACCGCAATATATATAATATTTAAAACTGGTAAAAAATAATTAAAAACAAAGTTGGGGTCACTTACAGTCAACAACGGTGAAGGGAATGATTTTGGCTAGAATCGGAGTAAACATTTTCGCCGCCCGGTTGGATTTGACATGGAAGAGCAAGCGCCTAGGCAGTAAAGGCTCCCCACCGGCCGCGAAGCTTTTTTGGTAGAAACCTGTGTAGAGGAGTCCGCCACCCGATGGAAATTAACTGACGAAGCGGCAGCCGGAAGGTTAAACTTCCCCCTAGCCATATTTAGCTCGAACCGGTGGTGGAGTTAATGTAAATTGGTGGAGACGGCACACAGGGACAGTAGGTTGAGGAATGGAGAGCATCCCACCAGCCACGATAGAATTTATGGCACATGCCAGTGGTAATGTCTCCGCCACCCGGTGGGGTGTTTTCCTCGTGTAATCGTTTTCTTCGGCCATTTTGCAATCGGAGTGGTCCGTTTGATTTGTTATTGATCGGAAAATTTACTGAGAAGCCTTTAATTGTACCACAATGTTTTTAAACTTTTTTGTTAGTTGATGTGGCTGAAGAAATTAAGAACACCAACTCTTAGAAGCTCTTGAACTCATGAAACTTCATTTGACCGGATTATGTACTCATTTGAGTTTGATATTAGAATGTTACTATGATAATTTAGAGTAATTGGTGAACTTCCATTCCGCCAACTTGATTCTCATCTATAACGACACTCTTGGCTTAGTCAAGTTCCTTGGTTAGACGACAAAGACGTTATGTAGACAAAAATTAAAATTTGAAAAATCACAGTTATAACATGGCTATTTTGTTCAAAATGGTCACTTTGCTTTGGCATCTTTGATGTTTTGGGTTGATTAGCTCGGTGGATACCGAAAATTGCCATGTCTCAATTTGTTATCAATCTTGATCCTTCGGCCTAATCTCTATTTCCAGTGTTACAATGTTGATTTTTCTCGATCCCATCACCTATCATATATTATATGTTATAAAGAATTAATTTCAAGGTTCTTTTTACATCTTTTGGTACTTTTGCAGGATGGCAAATATTTAGGATCAATTGTTCGTAATGGTTAAAGTATGATCAATTAATGACATTTCTCAAACATTTCTTCTCCGTTCTTCATGATATCTTCATTTTACCCGACCATTTTTGGTTTAAAGCTTTGAATTGATTGGTGTTGTAATGACCCTCAATAAGAATTAAGAAATAGATGAGACCCACTTAATTGCCGAAGAAAGAAAATAGCCAAGTAGATGAACCCTAGAAGGTTTTAGTGAACGGTTTGCATATTGTCAATTGAGAAAGGTATGAGTAAAGCCCGAAAATAGGTTTAGCACGAGAAAATGTTGTAGAATTCAATGGTCGAGACTAAGTTAAGATTGGTCGGAAAGACTTTTACTTAAGACCGATTGAAATGCTTGAGAAGTGATAAACCGCAAAGGATGCATGTCGAATGGGCCGGATAATGTGGAGTAGTAAGCTTAGTGCTAGTTGAGCTACATAAGAAAAGCTAAAAAATGTAAAGTTAGAATTGGGAAGATATAATGGCCTTAGAAGATTCCTCGAGAAATTTAGTGGATTTGAAATGCTGACGGTTCGACATGAAATGTCGTAGATAAGCAGGAAAATGGTTGAAAAATTATTTCGGATCCAGAAGTAGGTCAATGACTAAGCTGCCTACTTGCTTGCTAAACGAACCAAGTAGGTCAATGACTAAGCTGCCTCCTTGCTTGCTAAACCAACCAAGCTCCTCGATGACTCAGTAGCTCGGAATTTCAGTTGCTTGAGCAACTTTTCATGCTCGGAAAATTTTCTTCCGAGTAGATTCTTTAGAAAATTTAGTGGGTCGAAAATGCTCATGGTTCGGCGTAAATAATTTTAGAAATGTCAGAAATTTATTTTGTAAGAGTGACCTTAAAATAAATTAGAAGCTTAATGGCTGAGAAAATGATGAAGTTGGTCGGAATAAATTATTTTATGTTGATCAGGACGGCTTACGGGATGCCCGAATTCGAACACGGAACAATCGGAATATACCGGGACGTATTCGGTACTGTGAATCCAGAAGTAGTTGTGCAACCGCTTTGAGTGATGCAACAACTTCCGGTGAGTCGCGGGACAAGTGTCGCACCCATGAAGAAAATGGGGGAAGCCGTGCCACCTCGTGCTTGTTTAACCTCCTCTCCCCATCCCTATATAAACCCTTCCATGCCTTTAGTTTTTCCCATCCCAAACCTAAAGAAGACCTTCCATGGGTTAAGGAGCAGTGTTTCTGGCGTAGCGTTTGTGCCTTTTGTAACTGAGTATGTATTTTAATAAGTAACGATTTATCAATGGTCGACCGTATATATGTTTTAAGTATTTAAAGCTAAGTATTATATGAATAAAGTATGTTTGCCAAATACTTAGGTTCCATATGGTACTAGTCCTCGTCCAGGACGAACCAACTAGCGGTTCTGAAAACGGTTTGCAAAGCCTTCATTTGACCGTTAGGATACATGCTCTCAAATGTTTGATAATTGGGATTCCGGATTTGTTCTGGGAACCTCAGGTCGAGTGTTTGGGAGCATAGTTGCAGCATCTTCGGTCGGGACATTTTGTTAAGGTTAATTGGTTTGTCGTGCATGTTCTTGTTTAATTGTTGCACGACAGATTAGTTGACTTTGACCTAATCTTGAATGGGGGTGTTACAGGTGGTCCTTGGCATCATTATCCAGTCTCAAATAAGTGTATGGAATGTTCCAGGAGATGGTATGAACACATTTGATATGCTTTCTCGCCAAAATTGAAGTTCAACTAAGTTTGAGGCACATAAGCCTTCCCATTGGTCGGGGCCCCTTTCTTTTACAAAGACCAGAGTAAAATAAGTCACCACCCAATAGAAACAGCTTTTAGGTATCCTTGTTTTTCTCTTAGTATTTGAAGTTTTTGTATTTTTTCAAGTTTTCCTTAAATCATGCAAAAATCAAATCTAAATATTAGACACCTAAATAAGTCTTAGTAAATTATAAACAACATTACAAACTGATGCAACCCTGGATCTCTGAAACTGGAAAACATAACCTTTCGGAACTG
>OVAN01005698.1:0-22956 GCA_900406275.1 Anastatica hierochuntica | reverse complement strand
AAGTAGATCGCACTTTGGAAGGTCTTGTCTCACACTCACATTTGTATGTGTATACTCGGGTTTCTGATCTGTAATCTAACCTGCTTCACTAATGCAGATGATCTTATCGAGAGTGCAAGACTACTGGCTGAAGAAGAAACCTCAGCTTCTTCATACACAGAAGATGCTGATGACATGCCTGTTCGGAGTTCATCAGAAGAATCAGATAACTTTTGGAAATCATTCATCAATCCATCATCACCTTCACTCGGTGAAACCGAAAACGTGAATAAGGTAACCGATGCAGAGCCTAAAACAGAGGATAGCGAAAGCAGCAGAGACAACAGCAATGACGATCCATCTGAGGCTTCAGATTCCAAAACCAAGTCGTCATCAAAACGTGCAAAGAGAAACAGATGGAAACCCGAGGAAGTTAAGAAGGTAATAAGAATGCGTGGAGAGTTGCACAGCAGATTTCAGGTGGCGAAAGGTAGAATGGCTTTGTGGGAAGAAATCTCTTCAAACTTATCATCTGAAGGAATCAGTCGAAGCCCGGGACAATGCAAATCTCTATGGGCGTCTCTTATTCAAAAATATGAGGTTCGTCTCTTACCTTTTTGGTTTCGAATGTCCATGTTTACAAGGACGAAGTTTTAGATGTGTTTGTATACGGTTTTGCAGGAGTGTAAAGCCGAGGAAAGAAGCAAGAAGAGTTGGCCACATTTTGAGGATATGAACAACATTTTGTCTGAGTTAGGCACACCTGCGACTAAGTGATGAGACATTTACATTATCTCGCAGCACAAAGAACCAATCATCTCCAAAGATTAGTAAAATTGAACAGAGAAATTTGATTACATTATGTTGTAACCTGTAAGATGATTTTTTTGTCTGTAGAAGCTATTAAAGCAAAGCATGATAAATGCCAAAGGGAGAAGAAAGCGTTCTAGTGTTTTGGATTCGGTTTGGTTCCTTTGGTCTAGATGTATTTGGTTCTTTCGATTAATTAAAATCTTTTATTTTAAAAAATCCGGTTGAACTAAACCGCATTTAACCGGAAAGTCCTAGACAAAATATCTGAATGAGGTTTGAAAGACGATTTCGCCCTCGTCGGGTCTGTTCGCCGCCGTCAATCGCCAGAATAAAGGTGAAATAGAGATTTTAGCGGAGACAAATTTGTTGGAACGACGACGAACTGTGAAGAGAAGAGAGAAGAGAGATGCCGAAGAGAACGACACATACATACTCGAGCGAGGACGCGGCGCCGGATGGACCTGACTCTGATCTCTTCGTTTACTATTGCAAGCACTGTGGTTCTCATGTCCTTATCACTGGTTCGTTTCTTTTCTCCAATTCTCACCGAGCTAGGGTTAAGTTGCGTGAAATATTAGATCGAAAACTCTGCTTGCTCACTTTGGTTTTGGCATGATTCTGAACCATTTGGCATATGTGGAATGATTTGGGAGATTGCGTTTTTGGTTTGATACATTAAATTACGAGTGGTGATTGAGAGTTTCAGTCTTTGATTCCTCTGAGTAGTATGCTATTGGTAGTTTGCTGTTTTAAAGTGTTGGTCAAACTTCTCGGTCCAAACACCGATACTTTACATGATTTCGATTAAGGTTTCGGTGTAGAAACTCTGGTAATGTTCATGTTTATTTCTGAACTAAACGTTGGAATGTGTTAAGACTTGTAACAGTCGATATGGCCTTCTATTTGCAGCTCATTGCATGTTTCATGTTAATCTCTAGATTTGCTTATGTCCTGAATCTTTATTATTGTTCTAGTTATTCGTCACTCCTTGTGAACTGCATAGTGGAAAAGTCTTTTCAGTTGAAAAACTTGGTTTAAATGGCAAAGCATGTCGTTTACCGGATTACGTGTGTAAACATACAAAGTTGAATTTGTGATATTCCTTCTATAATTTGTGTATACTAAATTAAATTCGTTACAAGATACCCAGTTGCAGAAGATGCCAAAAAGGAAGACCGATAAAGCCAATGTTCTTGACAAGAAGAAGCACCTTGCTAGGTTGAATGCTAGCGAGGGAGGAAAAGTTTTGTTAAAACGGTAAGATTTGTGATAGGGTTAATGCGCCAGTCTTAAGTACAAAGTTTGGGTTTAACTTTGATATTACTAAAAAAAAAACTTTCTTATGTTTGGTTTGTTACCAGTGGCGAAGGGAAGATGGAGAGACAGTTTAGAATGAACTGTATTGGCTGTGAGCTTTTTGTTTGCTATCGCGCTGAAGAGAATCTGGATACAGCGTCCTTTATTTACATTGTTGATGGAGCACTTAGTGCTGTTGCTGCAGAAACTAACCCACAGGTACAATTGGTTTCTAGTAGAATTTTCACCTGTAAAATCAAACACGTGATAATAAAATATGTTATGTGGCTTACAGGATGCCCCTGTACCTCCCTGCATTTCACAACTCGATGGTGGACTTGTTCAGGTTGCAATTGAAGTGGAAGACCGTGCACAACGTTCAGCAATCACAAGTAAAACATAGTCATATTACCCAAATTCTACTCTCTTAACACGGATCTTTGGTTATACTATTTGTTGGCGTAATCTTTTTATCTCTCTGTAGGGGTAAATGCCGATGATGTTCGTGTGACTGTTGCTGCACCAGCAGCTCGTGGAGAAGCTAACAACGAGCTTCTAGAATTCATGGGACGGGTACCAAAACAATTCTTTATCAACCACGTTTTAAAGAATTTGTTTTCTAATCATAAAGTTTCTTCTTGTTACGTATGTGAACGAGGACACGATTTCTTATGCTTTTTATTGCTCTCTCAGGTGCTTGGTTTAAGGTTGAGCCAGATGACACTCCAAAGAGGCTGGAATAGCAAATCTAAACTCCTCGTGGTACGTTGACTCTTTCAATGCTCCTGGCACATGAAGTTGACTCTCTGGAAAAGACTTTATCAAGATTCATCTCTAGTAAAAGCTAATTGCTTTTCTTAGCTCTAAACAAAAAATAAATGGTGATCAAGATTATTTTAGGCTGAATAAACCCATTTTTCCTTTATCTTTCCCCGAACCAGGTCGAAGATTTATCTGCTAGACAAGTGTACGAGAAACTTCTTGAAGCCGTTGTACCCTGAAAAATCGGACGGTTCGTGCAGGTTGGTGAAAGACATTAACCAAGAGCTCTGCAACCCCTTCTGTTAACACTCTTTATTTGTTTGTTGCAGAGAAGAAAGAGTTTTCATATTTTGCCAAAAAGGCTCTCTACTTTGTCTCAATGCTATCTAACCACTACTCTCTTTATGTAATCCCCTTTTGTTGAAGCTATTATAATTGTCTTTTGATACTCTTATAAGTTCAATGTGAATTTAGAGCTGAAAATTGAAAGAAAATCACATTTGGTAATGACGAGTATCAAATTTAGTAATTTTATTCAAGTCTAGTATACTTTGTGTTTCTCCTTATTAAGAAAACCCTTGAAGATGACCTACAGAAATGCATGAATTTTATAAATTATGTTATTAGTATATTTTATATACTTCCCTGTATCATATGGATCCATCTCTATTTTATTGGACTCTTTTATTAAATACATACACATAAAATAAAGTATATATATTGGGACACGGATACATGTGTTATTCACAGTTTTGGCTCTAAATATTTTATGTGAAATAAAGTATATATATTTTTTAAGGTTTTGGATCCATCTCTTATATATGTTATAACTGATTTACATATTTTTCTATTCGCTAGCCAACTGTGAATAACACATATGTATTGATCTAATTTAATATCTAATTTTCTGATTCGGTGGATATTTTTATAAGTACATGACTTGATTAATGTAATTTTAGTACAAATGTTCTCTCCTCTTGATCTTCACCTTTAATCCACCAGCCATATGAGCCGTTAAAAGAGGAACAAAAACCGGCCGGTTATTACTGACCGGTATAATCTCAAACCGACTCAAAACCGAACCCACCACGTATTTCATCTGCATAAACGCCATTTCTTTCCCTATGCAAACCCTTGGTCCGGCTTGGAAAACTGGAAACTTGAAGGAGCTCACACTTTTCAAAACCGGTTTGGTACCGTAGTCTGATTTTTCATCAAACCACCGGTTCGGTCTAAACTCGTCCCAATCTTTACCCCACACTTTCTCCATCCTTCCCATGCCGTAAGGGAAATAAGTTACTTTGTCTCCTTTGTTGACACGTGTCCCATCTGGCAAAACGTCGTCGTTCGCCGCATGTTTTGAGTCCCAAGACACTGGTGGGTAAAGTCTCATTGCTTCACACAGACAAGCTTTTGTGTAACTCATCTCTCTCAAATTCTCAAACCCTAGCCCTAAAGATTCCTTCTTTGTCACTTCTTCTAATATCTTCTTCTCCACGTCACTGTTTTGGCTCAACAACCAGAAAAGCCATGTCATCGCCGCCGAAGTGGTATCCCTTCCGGCCATAATAAAACTGATTACTGTATCTCTCACCGCTTCCTCGCCGTGACCGGCGGCTAGAAACCTCGACAAGAGGTCTTGCTTGTCCGTCACGTCACCGATATTGAGGCTTTTCTTCTTGGCACGGATGATCTCAGAGACAGACACGTGTACGGTCCTGATCGCTTCTTTCAGCCTCCTCTCGCTCCCTACGTTCAACAAACGCTTCAGCTTCCACACGGCGTTGACCGGCTCCGTGGCGCGGCGAGCGCTGATCTCCGCCGCTACGTCAAAAGCCTTAACAAGATCCGGAACGGGTCGGGTCAAATCCAAGCAATCCGGATCCCAACCCAGCGAAACTTTACAAACAACATCGAAAGCAAAGCGCTTTAAAACTTCCTGAAGATCCACCGTCCGTCCACCGTCGTCCACGGCGGAAGAAAGCATCGGAACGAGGCGGTCTTCAACTTCTTCACGGAGGATTTCGAAAGTGAATTCCCTAAGGGAACGCATTGTAAACTCGTGGCTAGCGAGTTTACGCTGTGAGCTCCATAACTCTCCGTCGGAGTTAAAAATTCCTCCGCCGAGTAAATCTCCGAGGAGGTCAGTAAAAGGTTTGCCTTTAGGGAAGTTTACGAAATTTGTTTTGAGAATGTGTTCGACGTTTTCAGGGTTTGCCGTGATAATAGCCCGGCGACGGAAGAGGAGATCGACGGTAATGGTTTGAGACGGAGAGAGACGGAGGAGATCAGTGTACCATTGGAGAAGACGGTGGCGGTTTTTGTTGAATGAGAGAATAGAGCCGATGAGTGGATACGACGTCGGATTATATGATGAAGTGGTTTTGGGTTTTAGTGTTTTTGTTGCAATAGAGAAGATTGATATAAACACTGAGATTAGAAATAGGATGAAACTTAATGCATTGAGCATTTCCATTTTGGAATTTTTGCTTTAGTAAATCAAATATTTTCTTTTTGTAGTTGTGTGTGTGTTTTCTTGGCTCCTAACTCTGTATAGGAACTTATATATATAAAAAAATAGGAGAACAAAAACAAAATAAAAGAAGTGGCTCCGATCATATCAATTCACAAAACGACATAACTCAAAATAATTCATTATTATAAAGTTGTTAAATAATCGATATTTTTTCCGGCGAAATGGTTGTTGCTTTTGAAGAAAGGTATTGTCTCAATCCTAGTTCGGATTAACAAAAACAAGGTCTTTAAGTAGCGTTTGACCAGAAAAAAATTTGCTTAAGTAGAGGAAAAACCACTAAAGTTTTTTTTTAAAAATTTACTATGGTGCCATGCATTATTAGTGGCAAATGAGAAAATATAATTTACGAAAAAATATAGAAATTAACGAAGTAATGGTGGTCTACTGGTAAAAAGAATTGAGGAAAGGTGTACACTTTCAACTCATAAAATTTGTTATAATAGTTTCATTAATTAGTAAAGTGAAACAGAGTTTCTTTATATACAATAAAAGTAAATAAATCGGAAATAACAAACCACTAAACCAGTTTAATAACCAACTAAACCAAAGTAAGAAACCAATTGTATCCTCTGATACTCCCCCTCAAGATGAGGAATATAAGTTTAATATTTCCATCTTGGACAAGAGAGCTTGAAACTGATGTGCTACAATCGGTTTAGTGAGTAGATTTGCCAGCTGATGAACTGAAGACACATGAAGAATCTTGACCAAGCCAGCCTAAACTCTCTCACGGACCACATGACAGTCTCTTTCAATATGCTTGGTCCTTTCGTGATAAACATAGTTGCTAACGATGTGCAAAGCAGACTTGTTATCACAATAAAGCACAGGTGTGTCATCTAGTTCCAGCTTTAAATCCTTGAGTAATGACTGAATCCAGATCAGTTCATTTGAGTTTGAGCCATACTCTTATATTCTGCTTCTGCAGAACTCTGACTAACTACATCTTGTTTCTTGGATTTCCAGGAAATGAGTGAATCACCAAGAAATATACACATACCAGTGACAGACCTGCGTGTATTCGGAAAAGTACCCCAGTCTGCATCAGAGAAAGCCCTGAGAGTCATTGAAGAAGTAGCTGAGTAAAACAATCCTTGACCAGGAGCCTTCTTCAAGTATCTCAGGATTTTGTAAGCAGCTTCCAAGTGTGGTTCTCTTAGATCAGAAAGATACTGACTGAGCTTATTGACAACAAAAGCAATATCAGGTCTAGTGACTGTGAGGTAGATGAGTTTGCCAAGTAACCTCCTATAATAAGTAACATCTGCAATCTTATCACCAATATCAACAGCTAGTTTCAGATTTAATTCCATAGTAGTGTTAACCGGTTTACATCCCAAATAACCAAACTCTTCTAAAAGCTCCAATGTATACTTTCTTTGGGAGACTGAAATGCCATCAGCAGATCTGGCTATTTTTAATCCAAGGAAATAACGCAGGGGACCGAAGTCTTTGATTTTAAATTCCTTAGAAAGAAGTAGCTTCAGATCATGCACAGTCTCATCACTATTGCTAACCAAGCAGATATCATCAACAAAAACAAGAAGGTCAATTAAAGTTGAACCTGTCTGTCTGATGAAAAGTGTAGGATCACCATAAGACTGCTCAAAACCATTGGAGAGGAGAACACCCGAGAATTTATGAAACCATTGTCGAGAGGCCTGTTTCAAACCATATAAAGATTTCGGCAGCTTACAAACAGGTCTTTCTGGTAAAGACTCCCCCTGTTTTGGTGTGTAGCCTGGTGGAAGACACACATATATATATATATATATCCTCATCTAAAACACCATGCAAGAATGCATTGGTGACATCCATTTGAGTCGTAGTCCACCCTTTCATAGCAGTGAGTGCTAGCATTAATCTAACATAGGAGAGTTTATCCACATGACTAAAGGTATCCATATAATCAATCCCTTCTAATTGTGTATATCCTTTGGCAATCAAACGAGCCTTAAATCTTTCTATAGAACCATCTGATTTGTGTTTGATTTTGTAGACCCATTTGCAACCAATAGGATGTTTTCCTTCAGGCAAAGAACAAATAGCCCAAGTAGAAGTATCTACTAAAGCATTGAGCTCCTGGTTCATCGCATAAAGCCAAGGTTTCATCAACACAACTTCTTTAAAATTCTTAGGTTCTTTCACAGAAGAAATGGGAAAACAGAACAGACGATACTCATGAGAGAGATTATCGTAGGACAAAAATCAGAGAGAGGAAAGTCAGTACCACAAGAAAGAGGAGATGAAGATTGCTCTTTTTGAATTTGAGAGCAGTGGTACTGAGAAAGATAACTAGGTGCCTTTGTCTGTCTGCGTGGTCTGAGCACATTTTCCATATCACTAACTTGATGTGGTAAAGAAGAAGATGTATTTGGATGTCGTGGAGTAGTTGTAGATGAAGGGGATGGTGACTGGGAGGTGGAAGTAGAAGTGGAATTGGCATCGGCTGGTACAACAGACTTAGGAATAAAAGGTTTTGAAAAATTTTGCAAATCAAAATCTGAGTAAAAACTTGTAAAATCTTTGTTCTGTTTTTCTGAAAAAGGTAAAACCGAATCATCAAACATTGAAATAAGTTTTTGAGTTTTGTTATCTACAATGAAATTCTAAAAGTTTCTGAGGAATATTGAGATTTGAAGATAGAGTTTGAATCCTTGAATTTGCTGGATGCCCTAATCTTTGATGCCATAGTTCAGGAGTAACAACAATAGAAGCAACAACATTCTGAGGATTTGAGGATTCACTTTGGTTCAGGAGATAAAGATAATTGGAAAGAGTTCCCTAACCAATTGTCCAATCCTGAATATGATCCTGAATAAATGCATCATGATAAAAATGAACTGAAAACTGTTTGTTTTTTAGTAAAGAACTAATGCTTAAGATATTAAAACTAAAAGAAGGAACAAAGAAAACCGGATGAAGAATCAATTTTTCACTGAGTTTTATTGTACCAGCAATATGATGGGTTTTTTTGGAAGGGTTATAGCGGTGTTTTGAATGTTAGTGACATTGGAAAATCTGCTAAGATCACAACATATATGACAACTAGCATCCGTATCTAAGATCCAAACCATTTTAGGTAAATTAAGGCTTGGTTCCACTAATGAAGCAGAGAGAAATGGTATTAGTGGCATACCTTGTACTGTGATATAACCTTGTTGTGAAGAGGTTGATGGACCAGAGACTTGATACGATGAACCTTGAAGCTGTCTGTTTAGTAGAGCCACTAACTGAGCAATCTGTTCTTTCTTGTCAAGATTGAAAGTTTCAACAGAATTCACCATGTTTACAGCATGAGAAGCATGTCCAGAGTAGGGAACTAAACCACCAGATTGTGTAGAAGCATTACCGGGAACAACATTACCATTGTATGTAATCATGTTGTTCTGTGGTTGCTCTTGAATAGTAGAATCTAAGACCTGACCATGTGCCATAAGAACTCCATTGTTCTGAGTAAATTTTCCTTTAAGATTAGCTAAACCAACTAGAGTTTTATAGCCTGGTGGATACCCGTGCAACTTGTAGCATTTTGTAGCTAAGTTTCCAAGTAATCCACAATGTGAGCAGACATGTCTTTGTCTTCCTTGATAGTTATAGTTCCCACGAGATTTTCCTTGATAAACACTAGCTTGAAAAACAGCAGCATCTGAAATATTGTTTGATATTCCACTATGTTGTTCATCTTGTGATAAGAAGTTATAAATCTTGGTGAAATCTGGTAAGGGATCCATTATCAGAATTTGTTTTCTTGTGCCTGAGAAAGACTCATTGAGACGCATCAAGAATCTGACAATGTTTCTTCTTTCATACAGCTGCATCCAGCGTCCATTAGAACCACATGTACACTTCCCACAATTACAAGAAGGTAGCTCCTCATAGTTTATGAGCTCTTCTCATAATGTAGTAAGTTTCGTATAGTATCCTTCGACAGATTGCTTTGCTTAAATCTTCCTTCCAAATTTAATCACAATTTTTTAGCATGATCAAAATAAATTGTTCCAGCTCCTGTCTCCTTAGATACAGAATTTTTCAGCTAAGTACATACCATATCATTGCATCTTGACCAAGATCCATAGTCTATATGATCCTCAGAAGGTTTCGAAAGCATACTGTTAACGGAAACAAGCTTGTTTTTCGCATTGAGAGCCTTGATAATAGATTTGCGCCAAGTATGGTAGTTAGCATTTCCAATGAGCTTCTCAGCTACGATACAGATCGAAGAATTATCGGATGCATGAAGATAGAGAGGATTCGAGAATGGATCTAGGTTTATTGCAAGAGATTGTTGCAAATTAGAAGAAGGATTGATAGGAACCGAAGATGATGACTGAGACATTTTTCGCTGGTCAGATCTGAAGATCTCGCCGGGAATAAGCTGCCAAAGCGAGACGAACCTCTGGGAATAAGCTGCCGAAGTTGATTCTCGATGGGAATAAGCTGCCAAATCGAGAAGAAGCGTCGGGAATAAACAACCGACGAAGTGAAAGCTAAAAATGGAGAATTCTCAGCTGATTTGAGAGAGAAAACAATCGTTTTGATCAGAATTTCAAGGAGAATCGATTAATGAAGATGATAATCAAAGAAGAAACGAAGAGAATCAGAGATTAGCGAAAGATTTTGAATAAAGCTTGAGAAGAAATGTGCTCTGATACCATTTCAACTCATGGAGTTTGTTATAATAGCTTCATTAATTAGTGAAGTGAAACAGAGTTTCTTTTTCATCTACGTGTGATGAAAAAATGTTGTTTAAGTAGAGAAAAAACCACTAAGATTTTTTTTTAATTTATGGTGTCATCCATTTTTTGGTGGCAAATGGGAAAAATTGTTCTAGTGGTCTAAAAGTTTGAAGAAAGGTGTAAATTCATTCACTTCCGATTCAAACAACCTTAGTAACACTCTCATTTCACTTCGTCAATCGAAGATGGTGCTCACTAAAAAAACTGGAGAATGAGCTAATCGACGACTACACTAGCTCGTCTTGAGAAGTTTAAACTTTCCAGTTTAATCTATATATATATATATATAACGAATCTGGATCTTTACAGTTACGCAGAGGTAGCCGGAGCTCATATCGTGTTTTCTGACTTATGCTTTTTAACAGCTATTTGGCATTGGGTATATTGGGAGAAAAAGGTGAAACATGTGTAAGTTTAGACTACTGTAAATTGGAAATTTGGGGACTTTGTTCTTTTGGTCACCAGGTATTTAGGGACTTTGGTTATATTAGCATAGAACAATTTGGTATTGTCTTATCAAAATTTATCTATCTAAAAATAACACTGAGAAAATTGAAACATACTTTCTTAAGAAGATGTCAACCCGACAAGATAATAACACATGGAAAAGCCAGTAACACTACTTGGTGGCCAAATCTCCGGCCAAAATGTAACAAGCAAATATAGACACGGTTCAAACGCTAAAAATGCAAAAAAGAAAATATTTTTCTTTCTGATGAAGTTAATTATAATTTGATATATAACAAGTTTATCATCGATTAAACAAACGTAAATTTATTTACTATCAAAGTAAAGATTAACATATATACATTAACTTTACTCATGTCGTCTCTTAAAATTATTCTCTACTTGACGTGCAAAAAAACCGATTTCACAAAACAACATTTTTCATGGATTTAGTGTGTTGATACGGTGTGAGGGCGTTTCAATATCAGTTTAGTTTAGATTCAATTCGAGTTTATTCGGATTCAAATTTCTATAACTATATATGTATATTTATTCGGATATTTATATATATAAGAGGTGAGATACAATTCCGATTCAGATTCTAATTACTTTCAATTTTTTTTTAACGCTAAATTTTTTTTATTATTGACTTGAAAATTGATCTGCATATTACAAAATGAAAGAGAAGACGTAGATAAACCATAAGTATAACAATGTTTTTACATATCCTAGTCTTGGATGGTTTTCTGATTGATGACAGCTTTGTCCAAAGTTAATTTTACTTCACATTAGTTGCTCTGTTCTTATCCACAATAGCGGCTTAAGAAAAACGCAATTTGAACGTGAAGGAAACTCGTCGCCAAAAGCATGACTAAATCTGAAAAATAATGAGTCTTCTCTTTACCCTATAAATCATTTTATAGAGATCCGAGTGGAAGAATCCAAAATAGTAGATCAGCTGGCGGAAGGGGATGACATGAGATTAACTGCACAAATCATCGGGTCACTAAATATATGTGATAAAGACGTTTCAACAAAGGAACGACGCCACCATATACGACCGATTATCGTAGGAGTCAAACAGACGTAAAGATTTTCACTCCTCCATTTGATTGTCAAAACAACTCATATATGAACACCATACATATAATCAAAGAGAAAAGCAAGTAAACATAGGAAAAGATATCGTCGCAAAAATAGCCGGCACTAGATCCATTCAAATCGAGGATGAGATTCGATAAACAAACGCCATGAACAAATGAAAAAGAAGAAACATAAAGAAGATAAGAGAACAGAGAAAATCACTGCCGGAAACGACGGTCATAGACCACCTAAACTGACTAAAAGTTCAAAGCGAAAATGGAAAACAATGACGGTTAGAGTTTTGAAAGAAGGTTTGACCCCTTCAAGTAAAAAGAAAATATTTATACATATTTTGGTCATGAGAATGTTGGTTGTATAGATCTACCCTTGTCACAAAACTAGATCAAAAAACCTGAATTCATAGTCGATTTCTATAATGTGACATAACGCGAATATATGGAGTTTGCCTGTGGAAAAAAAAATGTAAAGATGGATATTTAACCCATATGAGTAAAGCACTTCCTCATTAGAAAGAAGCATGCAATAAGAGAATAATTAAATCAACTAGGCTTAGTGGAATAAAATTAGCGAATGTAATTAAATATTAAAACTGCCTTAGTGGAATAGTACTAGCGAGGTTCTTTTATAAATATCGTTTAACTTATTTGCCAATAAGGAGTCCAGCTCAGTGACGACATAAGTGAATGATCTTTGGGTTCTGTCAAATCCTCGAGATTTGTTGGATAATTGTAATATTTTATGAAATACACATTTGTTTAGTATCTTAATGAGTTGGTCCGTACGTATATAATACCAAAATGGTTTTTAAAAAAAGTGAGAACGGTGTCTCGTTTCCCCGCTGTACATTGGATTTTGATCCTAATGTCTAAAGCTTTTATAATCTGTACGTATATCTTTTTCAAATATATACTTAAAACCTAATAGAATCATCTCTTTAGACTAAGTATATTTATATTTTACAACCGAAACAATCAAGATGACTTTAATTTGCCTCATTTTATGCAGAAAAGTACTAAATCTATGTATTAATTTAATCATATTTTTAAAGTGTAATTTGTTTTAGACAGAAAGTACTCATTCGGTCCCATATTTAAAAGCTGTATGTCCTTTTTGGTTTATTTTTTAAGATATTCTATAAGTTTTTTTTGTTAAACGATATTCAATTTAAAATACAAAAATTCACGTAACAGTACAAACAATTACAAATGGTGAACTTGAACAGAGAAAAAACTAGAGATCATTAATTCAAACAAAGATCGAAAGATAAACTAGCGGACATAACTAGGAATAACCTAACCGCGAGAAAGAGGCCCAACAAAATCAAACTGAAAAGTTGAGCCAACTGCTATCTTAAGGATCCAAACATCAACTCAATAGCCAAATTCACCCCCTACGCAGTGGGAGCGACAACGCACCGAGCCAAAAGAGTACCAACTAAGCTAAATCAATACTAACTCGCAGAAAAGACCATAGTATCCCTGACATTCTCAACCAAAAGCAATCGAAACATCACGGAACATAGTTAAAGAAAGAGACTTACACAATTTTTACCGTGCACTAGAAACGGATTCCAGACTCGCGAAGAGACTGGGTAGAGGGTGAAAGCTTTACAAGACAGAAACGACGAGACTCCTAACTTGGTAAGGCCTACAGAACGGCGAAGAGAAGAACTCATATTCTGAAACGAAACTCAGAGCTTACCAACCGTTAGTAGTCCAAAACTAGCAGCAAGTAGAGGACCCAGAGAAGATTTGTGACTGGTTTGTCTCGCAACCGAGTACATTTGATGGAGAAGATTTACATCAGCAAGAGAAAGGGCACAAACCGTCTCGACGGCTAATGAAAAAGCAGCATACCGAGAATCTCACACTAGAAAAATCGAACAAATACCCAAATTCAAACAAATACCCAAAAATCGAGAAGAACCATTGCCGTACCCGAAAGAGGAAGAACCACAAAGGGACCAAATATTAGCAAACTTGATGCCTTGCTAAGAAGAGAGGAGGAGCAAGATTCTGGATGAATAGGTGTGATTCACTATCGTCGTGGAAGAACTGGAACTGCTACTCGGCCAGGAAGGAAGCTTCACAATTACACATGAACCGTTTGGAAGAAGCAAAGAATCGTTGTTTTGAGGAGGAGGTGGTCGGAGAAAAGGGTCTAGAACCGCATACGCTGAACTCGATCTGGCGAATCCTAACCGGCAAAAACTCAAATCCGACAAGATCTAAACGCATATCTAACACACCAGACTCATGAGCAAATCCCAAAGCATATCTCAAATTCCACCAGGAAAAGACCACCTCAGCTCGCCAAGTCTAGGCATAGGGAAACATCGTCAGACTGAGAACATAAGAGGAAAAAGACACATGAAAGGGGGAAGCAGATCACACGACAAGAAGGTCGAAGCACAACTCCTCCCTAAGCTAGTTTAGGTCAACGTATGTTAGGATTTGAGTGATTTGGGAGAGAGATTCTACGTAGAGGAACCTCTCTCTCTCACCATTCAATTATTTTTGTATGTTTTATAAATTATGTAATTTATTTTATGGTTGGTTGATCATAAATAATTATTTTTTTGTTAAAAGAATTAATAATCTTCCCGTTTTTTTTTCTAAAACATAAAAACACGTTGATGTAATGATGTTGATGAAATTCTTCGGCCGGAATCTAAAATATTTTTATAAATGCACGATGATGAAATGGACGAAGAAAAAACAATTAATATACAACTTTTGTTGGCTTGACCAAAAAAAATACAATTTTTAGGACATGACTGTACTACTACTTGTTTTTAAGGGGATCTTTATTAGTTTTTTTTTCAGTTTATTATTTTTCTAATTTGTGTGCACGTGGTTCTCGTGGTTTAAGAATAAAGCCAGAACTAGTTCCACTGACTTCTTTCCAAGCTCGTGTTTCGGAATAAAAGAATCAATCTAGTACTCCCTCTGTACCATTTTAGTTGATGTTTAAGATTATGCACAAATATTAAGGAAAACATAAATTTAGTATGTTTTTCTTGTTTACATAAAAATATATTTATAAAAAAATTACATCAACCAATGAAAAAATACATCGTAAAATTTCATTGGTCAAGAAAGTCAAATGATTTAAATATTTGCATAGAAAGTTATTAACATCAAATAATTTGAAACAAAAGAAAAATCCTAAAATATCAAATAAAATGATACGGAGGGAGTATTTATATTAACCTCACTGAATTAACTGACAATGATACTATGTCGTATACTGGTCGGTTTGTACGAACAATATCACTTCGATTAAGATATTTTAAAATATTTTTTTCTGCTAAAAAAAGAAAAACTTTTGTGTTGATAAAAAGAAAAACTTACGCTCTAATATTTTTAAAACCTGAAACTCTTTTCACTATAATATCCTACATCTTCATGTTCTTCACAACATTTTAGTCATTTGGGCCTGATTGTTTTGGACTTTTACTATAGGCTGTTAAAAAAATATTAACAGTAAAATTTTCCACTGTTACTTTTGTGGCTGTGACTTTAAAAATAGTAAAAGTCATTTTGTTTAGACTTTAAAAAAAACTTACGACACATGAACAAAAAAGAGAAGTTAGAGCTGTGAGTGCTTTTAGGAGATTTGAGTATTTTTAGAAAAGTGAAAGTGTGATTGGAAAAAGAAAAACTGTTGAAACTTTTAAATATTGTTAAAGTCTTCACAGTTTTTATGGTCTGAAAAACAATCAGCCCCTTTTATCATGCATGATGTAAGATACACATTTAGTTAATTACAATTAAAGTTTTTTGGGTTAAATATCAGGAGTGTTTGTAACATTCCTATTATGAGGGAATCAGAATGTCCCAACTGGTACCGCCAAAATCGAAGCAAACTTTACCAACCAGACATTAATTTTTCGCTTCTAACTAAACCTGCAAAACACAAAAGAGAAAAAGGGGAAAAAGAGAGGGATGAGTGACTTTTTAAACAAACCACTCAATGAAGACGGACCCGACTCCGCCTCACCCTTTACCCGCTTAACCCCGAAAGACTAGAACTAGACCACAACCCCTAAAAAGCACAGAAAGCACCTAGTCTGACGCGCAAGTATTTACTAAACAACACCACACATAATCGACTCATAAACGACACCTAAACAACGCTTAGACGACTGGGTGTGACATTCGACAAACCTCACCCACCCACTGAGTGTGCCTCATCCGGCGAATCTCACCCATTAGGTGTGCCTCAAACTTGGCGAGTTACACTCGCTAGGTGTGCCTCAACATCGGAGAATCTCAGCCGCATGGTGCACCTCATACTTGGCGAATCTTACCCATTTGTAATACCCAGTTCTCCCCCGTCAGGTTCCCCGAGCGTGTTACCTGCCAACCCACCAGCATCCGGATTCTTCCTCGTCAGGGTCTCCCCGCGCATGCTATCCGCAGAGCTACTCCACGTGCCACTACGCCGCGCCCGGGTGTGCCTCCGTCGGCGAATCTCACCCGTTGACTGGATGGGCCTCATTCATCGAATCTCACACGATGACACAAAATCACCTCATTCATTTACATGCAATCACTATCTCTTATGTAATTCTCAAGCAATGTCGTTTTAACCTATTCCTTTCGTTAGACAAACCTATGTTCTCACAGTTCAGGTTCTAGCCTAGGCTCGACTTAGCGACCCAACAAACAATTGCACTTAGGCGTATAAGACCTTATTTCATAACAATACATAATACATAGCACATATTTGTGCCGAGACTTATAGCTCGACACTGGTCGATACTCTAATCCTAGTCTAACGAAGCTAAACAAGTAACGAGTAAAACGGGGACGAGAACTCCTCACCTTAGCCACATGGAAGACACAATTCTGGAACTGCCGACTCACGATCCTCCCTCTAAGCTTTTACCCCATGAAGATCCTCCGTCCTCCTTCTTCTCATTTGCTGATCATCCTTCCGAAAAAGAACCTGAAATAGGGACCCGAATTAGACCTTAACGGGAACCTACCAAAAACAGAAACTTTCTATTTATGGAAACCTGCCATAAATAGAAGTTACCCAAAAAAGAAACCTGTTCGAAAAGGAAAGTTACCAAAAAGAGAAAACTGCCCTAAAAAGATCTTCCTAAAAAGTAAAATTATCAAATATGAAAACATGCCATATTTGGAAACTTCCCAAAACAGGAAACTCGGGACATGGGAAATACGGTAATTTTACTTATCGAAGGAAGACACGTTCTCGGAACGCCTCGCTCTCTGGAACCTTGACCTTTAAGCTCCTTTTTGACGCGAATAGCTTCTTTGTGCTAACTTCCCGGACACGGTTCTCCACTCATATGAACCGAATTCGGTGTTCCTATTACCAGAGGATTCATATGAGTCCCTACATTGAACAAACAGAAGAGAAGCTTGGAAATCCTCTGTTAACTCAACCAAACTCGAAAAACACACCAACATGCCACAGACAGATTCTCTAGCGCTTAAAAACAAGTCCATAACTTTAAAGCTTACTGTTAATTTCTCGATCTGAACGGTCAAATTATAGCTACGGATGTCCTATACCCGTGACCTCTGGTTTCACTCTGATCGGACTCCATTTTCACTCGGAAACGTCCATCAAACTCGAATTGATCGCAAATTCTGACACAATAGAAACCTCTTAGAAAAACGCCTATAACTTTCAGTAGAAAACTCGAAATTACATTCTGTAAAATGGAGAAGAAGATCGACGAGTCTTTTACCTTGTGTAAAAGTTTTATATAGAAAATTGTTGATTTAATCGGCCGATCATTGATTTTCCCATGATATATCTGTTTTGTCTCCTGCTGGACTGCATTGCCTTCTTCCTTTTCCTCTCTTCCTCTCTTATCTCCATTTGCTTGCACAAAATTCTTCTGTCCCTCATCTCTCTGGAGGCTACTCGACGGCTAGAGGAAAATAAAGGAGGTTAAAACGTGTTTAGGGTTTATTTTAAAGATTAAATAGGGTAGGTTAAAATTCGGTTTAGATAAAAATTGGTTAAGGTTTTGGTTACTGAAGAAAACCGGAGTCAAAAACCGGGTTTTTACAGTAAGAGTTACAAGTGCATACACGAGCTAAAAAATGATGCAAGAACATTCTTTAGTTATATTGATGACTTTTTTTTGATAAAAACTATTTTACTATATTTTATCAAAAAAATCTTTAATTATATAATATTGTATGTGAAATGAAAAAAAGGAAAAACCGATTGACCATCGCTATACTATTATTTGAGGAGTACATTTGGATATATAACCTTAAATTTGTAAGAAATTACATTAGATGCCATTAGAAAAATGAAAAAAATAATTATGGAAATAAAGGAAAAATACTCCTGTATATAAAAAATAAGATCTACCATAAATAACAAACTTTTAATTATGACATTTAAATTAAAAAACTATTAGTTATGATATAACATTTTTCCACTATTGCATGTTTATAGATATATAATTATATTTTTACTTAAACATGATTGTACATTTAAATTTATCAAATCCTTTATATAAAAACAAGTTTATAATTAACACAAGATAACAGTGCACATAATTATGTGACTCATACACTTATTATATTAAAAATTTACATAAACATGTATATTTACAAAATTTCGAAGAAAATATAATTCAAAAAAAATTATAACTATTGTCCCGCGCAAATCGTGCCGGTTTAATCCTAGTTGTAAATTACTTCAAATGCATTTTACCAAAAAAAAAATACTTCAAATGCAAAAAATATTTTGTCATAAACACATTTATCAAACGATTTGTTATTTTTTTTGCTTAACGGTATATATTACTTTTGTTAATATTTATAACAAGGCTCATATAAAAAAAGAAATTATGACAAGGTGTATAATGAAGGAAATTGAGACATATAATTAATTCTTATCTCATTTTAATTTTTGGCGAGAAAAGTATTAAAAAACAATTTTGAGAAAACATAAGAAGAGTGAAATAATACATAATGAAACTAGATTCCTATCAATTAACTCATATGCAAAATATGTGAGAATGATTTCTTTTGTGAATAATGTGAGTATGTTGAGCCACTCAGGATGCGCCAAAAAACGGCGCCGTTAGGAGAATTTGGGAAACATGAGGATGACTCCAAGTATGAAGTGTCCGTTGACTTTATTTGTCATTTTCGTTTTCACCGTCCAAGCACACGAACTAATTAATCGTACCTTTATGATGCTATTAATTTTTTTTCGTTGATAACTCGATGTCTTGGCCTCATCAAAGTGAATCCAGACTAGCTGATAAAAGTCTGAAAAATCAGCGGTCCACACTATCCTGTCGGCACAAGGGACACGCAGTCGCGTAAAGTAGCTCCAAACCGTCCTTACCAAGGCGCTAAAGGCCGCATGTAAAATCCTCAGTGGCCAGGATTCGAACTCAGGTGGCAGAACTCACAGCCGTGAGCCCTTTACCGCCAGAACTAGAAACCCCGGTTATTGTTATTAATTTTTAAATAACTCATTTTATTTAAATAACTCATTATTGTTAATTTTCAAATAACTCATTTTATTTACAATGAATAATTTTTTCTAGTAGACTTAGTTTTATATAAACATTAAGAAAGTAGTTTAATTAAACATATAGGAATTAATGAAACTATTTCAGATGAGATCAACACAATAGTTAGAATCTAAAACTCAAATTATAACTCTAAATCTTAAATCTTCCAAAAGACCAAAATCTTTAACCCTAATATATATTTCAAAATTTTGATTCAAACTGAAATACTTGGAACATTTCTAAGAGATGTACTTTTTAACTCTAAAGTTTTGTCACTAGAGAAGAACACCATCAAACTTCAAATATGAATTTTTGTAAACTTCAAAAATGTAATACCTTTTAGAAGGTGCTCTCATAAATTATTTTGCTCATGTAGGTCACTGTTTTTCCACACTGACTCAGTTATTGAACATCCAATATACATTACTCTCCTCCTATTTGAAACCTCTAAAGATACATAAATTCACTTGGGGCGTTTTCTCAGTCCGGATATCTATAACTTCAGTTGGCATTCTTCAGACGCGCGATAAGCTCATCCTGTGGACCAGTCAAGTTCCATAATAAATCAGCGAGGCAAAAGCCAAGACAAACCAGCGGAACGAAACACCATAGTTTTTAAGAGACTAGGCGGATACAAGATTTAGGAGCTTGAAAGAGTTTTTAACAAGGATTTGAATTATAAAATTGGCATATAGTATATGTGTTTTGACTTGCCTTTCTTCCTTTTGTTGGAAGGCCTTTCTCCTTAAGAAGGGCACGGAGTTTCTCAACAGTCAAAGATTGAAAGTTTCTTTCGCCTGTACGACTGCTTGATCCTTCTGTGCAGCAGAAATATAATGAAGCAACATGAAAATTTCTAGAAAATTAAAATCAGATAGAATTTAAGCACAAATAGACAACCTTGTCGAGATGAATTCGCAGCTCGTTTAGCCGAGTTTCTGTCATCCAAAGCCCTATTTGCAGCCCTAGGATTAAGAAAAAGTAAAAGATGAATGGACAAATTTTTAGCCAATAGGAGGAAGAAAAACCAATTCTCTTAACATAGTAGAAGTGTAAGGCTTTTCAGTTAGTAAGACTAATTGTGCGAGGAGGAAGGCAAGTAACTGATCGAGTGCGGTTGTTACCTCTTTTTAGGACCATCTTCAGCAGTTCCTTTCGCATCTTTAGAACCAGATTCGCCTTTTTGCTTTTTTAACAGGAGCGATCTGATTAGTATATTTTGCTGGTTTGTTTTGATATGTTGTCCATCTGGATATATTACCGCAAGTATGAGTTCTTCTGTTGGATACTTAAAAAGACATAATTCTACAGGAACACAATGACTTGTTAATGACATGCACAGCTTATTCCGAAATGAATAACCCTGTGACTTCATTGTTTTTACAGTGTACACCCAGAGAAAAAATTAAAAGGAATTGCTTCGGGACGATAAGATTGCTGCAAGAAGCTGTCTCTAAGAGAACAACTCGTCGAACAAAATGAAGTTTTAAAGATAAGAAATACCAGGGGGAGATGTGTCATGTTCACAAATGTAGACCCGCAAACTTCCCTGCAAGCTTACACAAAAGAAAGTTACTAAATGTATGATTTAAGCTTGAACCCCAAAGCTACTGCTAAACAATTATAGTAAATAACTTAACGAAAAGAAACACTCGCCGGCCAAGTTACCGAAGAACTGTGATCATGGCAAGTAAATGCACTGCACTCACAGGAAAACTAAAACCGAAGGTTCTGTATCAACAAATAGATAGCTAAACAAGTGAAATTGATGTCCAATTTGATATGAAGAAAAAGCTAATATACATTCCGAGTCCAGTCGTTGAAAGCAACACAACAACTCAAAGTAGTCGCTTCAAGCATTACTTGAGTAATTAACAAGATCAATTGTTATGAACAGAAGCAGTGATAGCATTAGGCAAGCTCTTTCAAGTGAATTCAATACAAATTATCATTACACAACATCTCAAAGCTTCATGCATATATAGGCGAAATCCTAAGCAAAGGCAGAAGCTTTGAGGCTAATTCATACAAATCACCAAAGCTGAAAAAGACTCATCTCATGCGAAATCAACGATTCTAAAATCGAGTGCGTAAGACACGAAACAGCAAGCAACTTAGTTGGTATCTAAGCATAGCAGCGGGTTATCTCCATTGCGGAACCAAAATTGAAGAAGGATATGAAAAGGCGATCACTTTCTATAAACCCACAAAACATTTGATCATTTCTTAAGACTAGAGAGTAGAGAAGGCGAGAAAGTGAGTTGATAAGCAGTAAAAAAGTTACCGGATTAGAAGAGACAACGTTAGAAGACAAGAAACCACCACGAGAAGGAAGGTCGGAAAGAAACTTGGAAGCAGCATGATCAGATGAATCGGGTGGGCGAGAAGAAGATGCCTCCATTATCAAACCACTCTGATAAGCCCTAAGCCGAGAGAGAGAGACGGAGAGAGAGAGGTAAGTAGAGAGCGGTGTACAGACAGAGACGGACACCGTCCGTCCTGATTGCAACCGTAGGAAGGAGAAGATATGGGTTTTCTTTGGGCCTTATGATTTAAACTTTTTCTATTCTCCAAATCCAAAATCGACACATAAGTCTCCCATTATTATTATTTTTCTTTCATCAAGTCTCCGATTACTATTTTTTCATTGTGGAGTCGTTTTGTTTGATACTTTCATTACATTTTTTTCCCGGCGATACTAACATTTATTCTACAAGTTGACAGAAAAACATTTATTCTACAATTTTTTTTATAACAACACTTTATTGATCAAAGTGCCACAGATCGTACTAGAGTTGCAATACAATCAGGTATAAAATCAAAGGATTCATATAAAACATTTGGCGGGAAGCTTAATTTGGCCAGAACATCCGCAGGTATATTGTGGCGACGAGGAGTCCATAGGATACTTGCATCTTGAAAACGTGATGTCCAGTATTTAATGTCCATGACGATATTATTGTGTTGAAAACAAATTTTATCACGAAACAGCGATGCTACACATTGATTGTCTCCTTCAAACTGCACTTTAATGAAACATTTGCTCCATAAAACCTGTGTCGCCATTAGCAGTGCTTGGAGTTCCGCTTCTAGGGGGTCTTGACAAGTCGAACCCTGGGCATGACCAGAGAAAAGGTATCGTCCCTGAAAATCACGAACTATCCAACCCGATGTTGCCAGACCTTGACGTTGGAACCCACCATCAAAGTTGCATTTAACATATTGAGTTGGAGGTGGTATCCAAGATTCCGGTGGAAGATAATTATGGGATGGTGATACAACCATTGGTTGCCTATCCTTTGTCCATTCGACTGAGTCTCTCAAGATCATAACAACATCATCTCGCCACGTACTGCATTTTTTTCAAAAATCAACCTATTTCGACTTTTCCAGAGTCTCCAAAGGGTCAAAATTGGTATTTGCTTGTCGCCCGGCGTGGCCTGTTTGCTGTTATGGAGTTTCGCGATGGCTGAGAGCTTATCCGTCAACGAGATGTCAGGGTTAATCCTTGATAGATTTGGAAGATTGACACCCCTCCACACTGCTTTCGCATGCGGACATGAAAAGAACAAGTGATCAAGCGTCTCCTCGGCTGAGCAGCACCGATTGCAAGTTGAATCCGAAGAGATGTGCCGGCGTCGAAGGATGGAACCTACTGCTAATGCAGAAGACAATATCTTCCATAGGAAGTGTTTCAGCTTTGAACTCGTATCAAATTTCCACACTTGTTGTTTAAAGGCTATATTTCCTGGCGG
>OVAN01005697.1:0-22958 GCA_900406275.1 Anastatica hierochuntica | reverse complement strand
TGACAATTCGAAGGAAATGACGATCGGAAAGGACGTGGTTCAGTCAACGGCTGAACGCTATCCGCATCTCAGCACTAACAGGCATCAAGACCAGGACCTGGTCTTGGCGCCAATTGGCGTCAAGACAAGGCCTATGTCTTGGCGCCAATTGGCGCCAAAACAGACACTTTGTCTTGGCTCCAATTGGCTCCAAGACCATGCCTTGGTCTTGGCGCCAATTGGCGTCAAGATAGACCTTCTATCTTGACGCCAATTGGCGCCAAGATGGACCTCCGGTCCTGGTTCCAATCAACGTCTAGGTCGGCCTCTAGTTCAGTCGTCAATCGGTTCCAAGACTCGTTCGTAGGTTTGGCGTCAATCGGCGTTTAGACATTTCTCCTAAGCGACGCGATTTTCCAATGCTTTTGGTGGTTTTTATTGCTCCGAAGGTTGTTTCATGTGGCCTTGTGAGAGTTATCCGAAAGCCATTGATGTTAGCTTTAGCCCTCTAATGCTCTAGTTGCTTGCGGACGGATAGAATTGTTGTGGAGATTGACCATGATCGACTATATGCAAAGTTTCGAAGCCTAGTCGAGAGGAGATAGCCTGAACGATGAGAATCTTGGAGTTTGGAAATATCCTTACGATTCTTGTGTCCAAAACAACGTCTCCGTAGTCCTTTCCACGCATCGATTTCGTCGGAACACTTTTTGTCCCCAACAATCAACCGAAACCTAATTCGCAAAAGGCTCTGGAAACCAGAACCTTACAAGATCTGAAAAGCCAACTACCAGGTCTAGGTTCCTGGAAACCTGACTGGACAAGGCCTCCCGATACCTAATTCGCGGGAAGACTTATTACTCTTCGCCGATGATAAGACCAAAGTCTTGAGGACAAAGTGACTCACAAAAGAAACCTAGAACCAGAAAGAAGATAGACGAAAATAAAGGCAAAGGACAACGATTCTTAAGCATAGGACTAAGAGCTTCCTTAGGCTATTAAATCAAAGTTTCAAACAAAAGGGTTTAAAAGCTTTCCCAGGCTCCAGAAATCTTAATTTGAAAGCTTAAAAAGGTTTAAAAGCCCCCTCAGGCTACAGTATGAACGAATCCAAAACATAAAGGCCCTATTGGGCAAATGTCTTAAACGAAATTTAAATAGTGAGAAAGAGAATTGAGCTCTCAGCCTTCTGGCCCATCATTTCACTTCTCCACATCACTCTCTCCTTCTCCGTCTTTGTCTTCATCATCCTTGTCTTCAACACCCTCTGGCACCTCCTCGCGGACAAGGTCAGGTTCCACAAAGCCTAAGTTAGAACCATATTCACCAACTCTCATAACGGAAACTGGATCAAAAGTGTTAATTTCGAAGGTACCTGAGCTTTCAGAAATCTGGGGAAGCGGAAGCTTGCCAATAGAGAAGTCAGACACCTGAGCTTTCTCAAACTCTAAAGCAGCCTCCAGAAGCAAGGCCATCAGATGGTTGCGCTCTTCTTCAACATTTTGATCTCGTTGGTTAACAAGTCTTTCAAAAGATCAGCATTAGCTTGCAACTCTTGGGCATAAATATGAAGAGAGACCTCTTCCTTCTTCTTGTTGAACTTTTCCTTGACGGTAGCTAGGATCTTGTAAATCTTCCTGGCATTCTCCAATGAGGTAATCCTCCTCTCCTTAACCTGGAGATCGATAGACAAATCCTGCTCCTTCCCGCTTAAGACCGTTACTTGAGAATTGAGCCCCTCAACTTGAGCCTGAAGTTCATCTTTAGTAACCTTGAAAAGTTGCTTCACACCCTCATGTTCTTTAGCATCGGTAGAACATACCACCGTATCTTCGACCTTTAGTTGAGCCCTATTGATGGCGCCAACTAGCTGATTATGACACGACAAAATATCAACGTTGTGAGAATGTCAAAAGCAGATAAAAAAACACGAATTTGATTTACTAATATTCGATACCTGGCCAAGGTAATAAGCAATGTCCACATATCGTCAAACTATTTATAGCAGGGAGGGAACAAACAACTTGCTTCATATGACGCATCAGCGTCCCCAATCCCCAGGTATCATCTAAGTATTGATCCTGGCTTTGAATGAGAAAAGGTCCAGCCAACTCTACCTCTTACGGATGATGAGGATGAAGACCTTGACGCCCTCTCTCCCTGATCAGGATTAGATCTCTTGCTTGGGGGATTCTCCAGCTCTTGACGATCCCTTGACCTGGGAAGGCTCGTGTCCATCTTTCGAGACACAGGGTCCACAACCTTCTCTTGAGCTTTAGAGGTTTCAGGGACAGCGAAGAGTGGAATGACTGATTTCACGACATTGTAGATCCCATCATCAAGAACCTCTCGGGTGGGGGACCTCGTACGTTTTGTTGCATTGTTTTCTGCTCCCGGATTTGTAATTGCTATTGGGAGGATTCCTTAATAATTTGGAAGCCTCCCAGATAGCAAATTCTAGATACCCTTTGACTTCCTTGGACTGTAGCTATTCCATCGGGTGTAAGAAATTTTATGCATTGGTGATAGGTAGATGAAACTGCTTTCATTCTATAGATCCATGGTCTTCTTAGGATCGCATGGAATAGAGCCAGATGGTCAATCACAACAAAGTTGATAATCTTCATAACGCCGCATGCCATAACTGGGAATTTGATAGTTCCTAGAGAGGTAGCGGTTTCTCCCGAGAAACCTACGAGGTTAGCCTTATGCCTTGTGATCTCATAGTCTTCTATCTCCATACTCTTCAGGGTGTTGTAGAAGATTAGGTCGACGGAGCTTCCGAAATCGATCATCAATTTCGGTACCTCGTACCCCGCAACAATGAGGGTGATTACTAGGGCAGCGTCGTGAGGTGTGTCGAGATCTGATGTCTCGCTTTCCCAGAAGGAAATTTTGATGTTGGGTCCCTAGATGGAAGGTTTCACTCAATTATTTGGTTCAACCTTCCGCAGATGGCCTTTAATCGAGTTCATGGAATCTCGACAGATGTCGGATCCTACGAGGATGTAATCGATCCTTGTATCGGGAGGCTACGAATTCGAAACCTTATCGAACAGGACAACTATCGTTCCTTTAGGTAGAGGTGCTGGAACCCCAGCCCGGAGGCCCCTCTCGTGGGGGAATTTCCTAATGATTACGTCAACCCTTTTCTTGGGAGTCGGAAGTGGTGAGTCAGTTTCCTTTTCAGGTGACCTTCCTTATTTCGGTGAGGTCTCTCTGGGGGTTCTTTCATGAAAAGGTGTCGATTTCCTGAGATATATGTCTTTTATCTCTCCAGCGGAAAACTTTGCATCCAGTTGACGTTGGAGGTCCCAACACTCTTCAGTAGAATGGCCCTTTCTATCATGGTAGGAACATAATTTCTTCTCATCATAAGCTTTGGTCCATGGTGCCTTGCTTTTCATCGCCACAGGCTTATCCTGTGGCTCTTCCTCTACGGCGTAGGAATTCTCACCCAGGGTTTGATTTTTTCGGGGGTTACCTCTTTTGGAGGGACCCTTACTTTCTTGGGAATCAGATCTTTGGGAATCTGTGGTTTTTAAGGATTTTATCCATTGCGGCAGTTTCCTCTTCGAGGCTGATAAATCAAGATGCTCTATGTAGAGCATCATCGATTGTCGGAGGGGGGTTAACCGTTAGCTCCGACGAGAATTCTTAGCGATACCAGAGACCTCTTCTGAAGGCCTCAATTGTGACCTTGTCGTTTGGGTTCGAGAGTTTGTTCTGACTTCTCAGAATTTATCTATGTAAACTCGCAGAGTGTCTACAACTCCCTGTCTGATCTTCCAAAGGTTCGCTTCGGAAGCCTGCTTTCTGATATGGGTCGAATACTGATTTATGAAAGCGTTCGTTAGTTGGTCAAAGCTGTCTATCGTATTCGGCTCGAGGCCTGAGAACCATTCGGGAACAGTTCCTGTTAGGTTCTCGGTGAAAGTTCGACAGTAACCTGCTTCGCATTCGTCGCGAGTAAAATGGACCTTTACTATTGCTAGCCTAAAATATCTTAGATGAACTTTAGGGTTTGAGGTTCCGTCATATTGGGGAATTCATATTTTTGTCTTATTCCTGATATAAGAATTTGTGATTATGTTAGTAAACGGAGTTCCACGGGTTTCTTCAATTATACTCTCAATTTCGGGGGCTAAACTCGTGGCCTTATGGACCTAGGCGTTCAACTTTTGAAGAGCTGCATGAGTTCTCTCAAAGTACCTTCGAATGGCCTCGAGTCTGCCCAAATGGAGGGTGGCTGAATCGTCAATAGGTACCTGGTTAGAAGGTTCACGCAGAAACCAAGTTTGGTCATGCCCCCAGGTAGCTGGAGAGTTGGGTCTTTGTCGGGCTCCCGGGTTGTTTAGCTGTGGGTGATCAGCTAAGTGGCTCGGGTAAGCTGTGGTTACAGCTTCCTTTTGTCCCTGAATTTTTGGATCAAGGGATGGGTTTCCAGCCTGGTGAACTGAGGCTAAGGTTCTGCCACCAGACGAGATCGTGGCAGCTCCTACAAACCTGAGTATAGGCGGTGGTGGAGTAAACGGTAGTTCTGCTCATGATCCCGATGGGAGACCTGAGCAGGGATCAAGCTCGTGCTAGCGATGTTGGTCCCCTTAGCAGTAGTAGTCGGGGGGGGGTCAAATGCGAGAATTATCCCTGTAACAGACGTTTAGAAGGAAGGTCCCTATACCTCAGGTGTTGCGTTATCCGTGGAAACTTCCAGTCGACCTTGAGGGAAAGAGGGATCTGTTACAAGGTCCCGGAAGGTGATTCTAGAGCTTCGATGTTGCGAAGGCTGTGTCGATGGAACAAAAGACCTTGTTACTTCTTCGACTTGTTGCTGTCGACATACTAGCTGGTGCACTAAGCGTTCATTTTCTTGTGTTCTGTTCACCAGCTGTAGCATCATCTGACGGATCTCAAAGAGGTGTGACGACGCCTGATCCAAAGCTGGTACGGGAGGCAGAGATCTGACAGAGGTCTGTCGGTGAGACTCCTCGATGGCTGAAGGCCTCAAATCAGCATTACCAGAAACCCTTTGAGGGGTTGTTCCAGTAGTGATTGGACCGGGATGGGCCTCTACTCAAGGTTGTGGTTCATTAAGGGTATCGAAGGAATGAGGCTCCACGGCTGGAGACCGGAGCCTCCATGGTTCGGTGAGCTAAGGCTCGGAGCGAAGGGATCAAAACTTGGTTGGTTAATGCCTTGGTTAAGTGGATCCATCTTCAAGCTACAGAGTAAGGGATTCAATGACTTCTTCCTCACAGACAGCGCCAAAATGTGAGGGCTAAACTCACACTTAGATTTTTAGGAGGATTTGGATGAGAAAAAGTATCCATGGGAGAATCCCGTTAGAACTTTAGATGAATCAAAGTGTTTTGTATTAAGGTTTTTCGTTAACAATGGAGTTTACCAAAATGAACAAGGAGTACAACAAGATTAAGTTACAAGAATCGAAAATGATAGTGCTAGATTTCCTAAGTGTTGTATTTTTAAGATCGAGTTCCAAAGAAGCTTCACTCTTCTCCTCTATCTCTTTTCATACCCAGCTTCATGACCTAAAGCTATTGTAACAATCTCCGAAATGTTCTCCTGATTTTACGGGATCTTAACAACCAAGTTGACCCAGTCTAAGACTTGACCATCTCGTCTTCCTCCGATACCTGATGCCTTGAGGCTTCTGTTAGGCTAATCAATTAGAAAGCTAAACTTTCCACTCTATCCTTCTTGGACCGAATCTAGGCCCACTTCTTTTATCTTTATCCCTTTTCATTGTTTGACTTTGAATAGCTAATGGGATTCGTCAAAGGGATGAAGGTTCAGGCCCAACAACTCTCATGTTAATAGACCGTTTCCTATATGATGCAATCACTCACCTCTTGCTTATTGCAATTAAGAAATCAATAGGAATCATTAAGAACGAGTCCATATAATCATTGAACTCCGTAGCAAACAACTCTCATTGGCTAATATAAGTTTAAAATGAATTAGGTTCTCCTAGACATTTCATCGAACACCACTTGGGCGTGAAATGCATACATGTCAAGATTCCTTCAAATCAAGCCTTAAGACCTCATAATCCATTATAATTTAAAGATAAAACATCCTTAACACCATCATTATAATCCTATCTAGCCAAATATCAAACCTAAGATCCATCTAAAGAATATATTCACAACACATAAAAGAAAAGAGAGGAGAAGAAGAAATAGAAAGCATAATCATAATATAAAGATTAAGTTTTTAATCCAAGATACAAATATAAAAAGAGAGACTCTTGATCTTAAAGATCAAGAGAGAAAACTTGAAAATCAAAGGAAGTTGTGAAAATTTTGATAAGAGATGAAAAGTTATACTCTTAGAGGTAAAGAGGGGTATTTATACATGTGAGGGTGTAAAAGGTTGTCCTAAAGTGAAAATTGTCTGAATGCAAGCCATTGTTGGTAACATGTTGTTCATTATCAGTCCCATGGTTGATAGTGGCTTGCATTGGACATAAAACTTTCTCATGCTAGCCACTATCGGTCCCATGGTGGATAGTGGGCTGCATTTATAGTCTTTTGCTTCTTATGTGCCCCTTTTGCTTACTCCTTTGCCTCCACACTTACCATATGTATTTAGAACTTCTTTCCCTTAATTCTTGGCAGCAAATCCATCTTGAATTCATCCATTTGACTCCCATAGAGCCACTCCAAAGGTTCACCTACAAATGTAAAGAAATGCATGCAAATGCAAGATAATTCTAAACTAGACTGAAACTAAATAGATTTTGACACTAAAATGCATTATATACTACCTAAATGCAATCAAAACATGGATAAAATAGACTCAAGAATGCATGAAAATGTGCACACATTAGCAAGACGACCCCCACATGGAAATGCCGGTTATAGACCTTGAAGTCATAGTGCCCAAGCTGCCAGTGGATCCAAAGCATCCAAAATTGAGCAAAAAAGAAGAAAATTTGCACAAAAGCGACATAATTATTAACGATGAAGTAAAAAAGCTATTGGCCGTCGGGTTCATCAGAGAGGTGCAATAATTGCTTGCGAAAGTCGTCGTGGTGCGCAAGAAGAATGACAAGGAGGGTCTCATATATGTTACAAATCTCGACAAATATTGCCAAAAAGATCCCAACCCCTTGCCACACATAGACAAGTTGGTGGACGCCACGACAGGACACCAACTAATGAGCTTCATGGATAATTTCTCTTGGTATAATCATATTCTCATGCACTTAGACGACCAAGAGAAAACTTCCTTCATGACTCCCCACAGGATATACTACTACATGTGATGTCTTTTAGGTTAAAGAGTGCATGATCCACGTACTAGAGATTGGTAAACATGATGCTTGTAGATCATAATGGCCAAACAATGGATGTCTACATAGATAACATGTTCGTGAAATCATCAAAAGCATAAGACCACATAGTTTACTTGCAGCAGGCTTTCTCTATGCTGAGAAAATTAACCATGAATCTTAATCCCTCTAAATGTTCTTCGTTGTAAGCTCGGGAGAGTTCATGGGGTATATAGTGACATACGAACGAATTGAGACATAACACATTATGATGTTTCACAAGGGAGTGATCGTTATCTTATGTGATTCTTGACAGTTATCCATTCTACTTCTTCAACATCTAACCTATAAAATCGAACATGCAATTCCTGAAAACCAAAACAGAAAAAATTTGTTCATTAACAAAAAAAAATGATGCGTACCGAGATTGGACTTAGTTAAGCCAATAATTTTTTTTACTGAGTCATGTTTTATGCTTTACTATATGGTATTAGTATCTCTACAAACTCATTTGTGAAGTAAAAAAATTACAATATGAGTCAAGAATCTTTTATATCTCTTCTTCTTCCTCCTCTCCTCATCTCTTTTCCTCATCTTCTTCTTCCTTCTTCTGATTGTCACCTATTTCTTCTAATTCTCTTCGCCATTTTTGTTAGAGAAGGTCAAATATTATCCTTGGTATCATTATAACCTACAAATATTCTCGTATGTGGGTATTTGTCAAAAAATGATTCTTAATTTTGAGCAATCCGATTAGCTGCAAAAAATTTCTGTTCTGCTCGATCAGATGCAAGCTCCCTGGGAAAATGTTCAAACAAGAATTCTGATACGTTGCAGAGGATTTATGTTCGCAAGAAGAAGACTAGAAAGCAAGGGAACTCTGATACAGAGCAAACAAAACATGGTCAACGTGAAGAATTTACCACTACAACTTAATTACTCGGAGAAGAATAAAGGAGAAGACTCGAATTGGTGTAGAGGCTTTCCTTCAAAAAAACTCTTTAAATATCTTCTTATTGTATATTTTTTTCATGTCTTTTAGCTGGGAGTGGGTGATAGCGTAGCTATCTTTGGCAGATCATTGTGATATGATTCTTGTGAAGTGAGTTTCAATGGTACGCAGTGCGAAGATTTGCTGATGGGAATACTCGCCGGGATCATTTTGTAATCAGATCTCGTTATTATCAATAAAGATTTCTATTCTCTTTTCTGGGTTTACAAAGTTACTTGAGTTTATAAATAAGAACTTATCAAATTTGTCTGTTCGTGACTAGATCTAACACAATTGATGGGTTCTACGTTGGATTCTCAGATATAGGGACTCGATTTTCATGAATCCGTAACTGAGCTTGCCGATGATATGAAATCTTTGCAACAAGGATTTTGTTTGGTGTCTAAAACTTGTTCTGCTTTGGATAATCATTTTGAATCGCTGGAGAAGAGTGTGTCTAATATTTCGTATGTGTTTCAACATATTCAGATTGTTTTGTTTCAGGATAAGGGGAAAGGGAAAGCTCATGATCTACCGCCGATTGCTAAAGATTCGTTGGTCTCTGAGGCAGGTGCGAGCTCGGCATAAGATCTCCAATCAATTATGGAGACCAGATAGCATCGTCTGAAGAAGTTTGAGATGCGGATCCTTGATGGTTCACGTCGTTATGTGTGGATATCTAAGGCCGAATGTTTTTTAAGAACTGGACTATTTTCTGATGAGGAACGATTGAAGATGGTCGTCGTTAGTCTTGATGGTCCAACACTTAATTGTTTTCATGGTGAAGATGATGCAAACCCTTTTACTTCATACATAAATTTTATCAAACGAATGCTGAAAAGGTTCACAAAGAGACTGGAGGATGAACCGGGCAAACACCTTTTTGGCATTAAACATTATGGTTCTGCAGCTGAATACATTGTTGAATTTGAAAAATTACAGAATATTGTGCCAGAATTATGTGAACAGAACCGCATCAACATCTTCTTTAATGGACTCAAGCCTAAGCTGCAAGAGGTCATTAAAATATCAGCTCCAGTGGGACTAGCTGATTATAAAGAAGCAGTGATTCGGATGGATTCTGGTAGATTGTGTAAAGTGTTGAGTGATGATAATTTGTGGGAGAAACCAATCACAAACAATATTATGCTCCTCCTTTGCGTTATTCTACTGCTAATGGCACACATAGAGGAGCTACTTATCCTACGGTTCAAGTGGAGCAATTGAGAAAGGAGAATGATCTTGGTTCAGGGGGTGTGAAACATAGCTATGTTCGTCCACAACAATGCTTTTCTGATGCTGAACTTCTAGAAAAGAAGCGTAAGGGCCTGCGTTTTAAGTTTTATGCACGGTGGTCGAAGAATCATGAATGTCTTAACAGAACACTTCAAGTCTTGACAGTCATTAATGGTCTTTAGATGGAGGTATTGGAGGATAATTGAGGGGCTTTAGAGGTTGAGGAACACGATTTGGAACCACATTTAATGGAGATATCTCTAAATGCATTTTTGGGTATTCATTCTCCAACTACAACGAAGGTTTGGGGTAGAATTGGACGGATTAAAGTGGTCATAATGCTTGATAGTGGCGCCACACATAATTTTGTGTCACCATGGCTCATTACTGCAGCTAAGTTGAAGGTGATCCACCATAATGATTTGAAAATCCGATTGGGAAAAGACTTCACCATTTCTGGCTTGGGAGTTTGTGAGAAGTTGGGTTTTGTTGTTCAAGATTTACATTTTGAGAGTGATTTTATTGCTTTGGAGCTTAGTGGTGCATACTTGATTTTGGGAGTACAATGGTTAGAGACTTTAGGCAAGTGTATGGTTGATTGGAGTTCTCATGAGATGACATTTATCTATCGTGGCAAGCAGGTAACATTGAAAGGAGATCCACATCTTCATGGGCAAAAGCTTTCATTTAAATCGTTAACTACTGACGGGTTATATCAGAGAAAAAAGGTCCCTTGGAGTATCAGATTTTGGACTCTATCCCTCCGAGTATCATATCCATACCACCAGAGATTGAGTTCATTTTGCACCAGTTTGTTGTTGTCTTTGTTGAACCAACGAGTCTTCCTCCTATACGGGGTTGTGAGCACATAATTAATCTCAAACTTGGCATCACGACATTATCAGTGCGACCATACCGTTATCCTCAAGCTATTATGGCTATCTCAGAACGAATGGTCTCCGAAATGAAACAGAAAGGTATTATACGTCCTTGTAAGAGCCCTTTCTCTAGCCTGGTCCTTTTGGTGAAAAAGAAAGATTGATCTTGGTGTTTCTGTGTTGATTATAGAGCACTTAATTGGGCTATGATACCTGATAAGTATGCAATAAAATCGATCGATCAATTATTAGATGAATTGTATGGAGCGGTGGTATTCTCTAAGTTGGATTTACGTTCGGGGTATCATCAAATATGTATGAAGGAAGAAGACATTGAGAATTCGTGGCATTATGAATTGTGGGGCATTATGCTTTTCAAACGCATGAGGGGCATTATGAATTCGTGGTCACACCATTCGAACTTACGAATGCACCGGCTACATTTCAAGCTCTCATGAATGAGATATCTCGACCTTATTTACGAAAGTTTGTCTTGGTTTTTTTTTTTTGATGTTTTGATGTATAACTCATCCTTGCGGGAGCACCAAGAGAATTTGTGCATTGTCTTGTAAATTTTTGCCGATCAGTCTCTATTTGCCAATTACAAGAAATGTCTATTTGGGCAAGATAGAGTCGAGTATTTGGGACACATAATATCTAAGGTAGGGGTGGCTACAGATTCTTCAAAAACAGAGGCTATGAGGGTTTCGCCAATGCCACGGTCTGTGAAAGAAGTGCAGAGTTTCTTGGACCTTACGGGGTATTATCGACGGTTTGTTAAAGGATATGACATGTTAGGTAAACCACTTACTGAGTTACTAAAGAAGGAGAAGTGTTTTGGTCTCAAGAGGCTCAAAAGTCGTTTGATGTTCTGAAACAAGCCATGTGCTCGGCTCCGGTCTTAGGACTTCCAAATTTTCAAGACACGTTTGTAGTAGAAGTTGATGCTTCAGGTAGCGGTATTGGAGCGGTGTTAATGCATAATTAACAACCAATCGTGTATTACAACTATGGTTTAACTACACGCAAACAAATGAAACTGGTCTATGAACGGGTGCTAATGGCGATTGCTTTTGCGATCTTGAAATGGAAGCACTACTTGATGGGACGTCGATTTATCATACATACTAATCAGAAGAGTTTAATTTTTTTTTATTGGAACAGAAGGAAGTCTCTATGGACTATCAACAATGGCTTACTAAGTTGCTTGGCTATCAAGTTGAGATAATATACAAACCAGGAGTAGAAAATAAAGCAGCAGATGGTTTATCTCGGATGTTTCAGGGACCATTACAATAGAGTAGTGTTGTGTTGTTAGTTCTGATTGTGCCTAGATCCTTACAGCTGAAAGATTTTATTAGAAGAAGTGGATTCCGATTACAATATTCAACACCTTAAAAAACAGATTCTGGAAGGGACAATGGCTTGATCAGATTTTTCAGTTATCCTACTTCCAGGTTTATTCCTCTTATCTTGTATGGGTTTCATGATGCAATAATCAGAAGTCACCGGGGTGTGCTCAAGACTATGAAACGCATTTCGCAGCTATTACATTGGTCTGATATGAAGACAACGATTCAACAATATATTTTTAAGTGTGGGTGTGCCAAACACATAAATACTCAACACTTGCTCCTGCGGGTTTGCTTCAACCGTTACTGATTCCGAAAAAAATTTCGGAAGATATCAGTTTAGATTTTATCGAAGGCTTACCATCTTCAGGTGGGATTAATGTTATATTAGTTTTTGTGGACCGTCTTAGTAAGTATGCTCATTTCCTTGGGATGAGGCATCCGTTGACAACAAGTGATATCGCTCTCAAGTTTACTCAAGAGGTGGTTCGATTACATGGTTTTCCTTCTTCTTTGGCTTTTTTCCGAGAGAGAATATTTCTGAGTGCTTATTGGAAGGAGAGTTGCAGACTTTCTGGTACAAAACTAAAGTTTAGCATGACATATCATCCCCAAACCGATGGGCAAATGGAGGTATTAAACTGTTGCCTCGAAACTTACTTACATTGCTTTGCGTCCGGGCATCCGAAGACATGGTTCAAATTTTTGGCGTGGGCTGAATACTCATATAACACAAGTTTTCATTCTGCAATCAACACCACACCATTTAAAGTGGTATATGGAAGAGATCCACCTGTTTTGATGTCTTTTGAGGAGGGTTCCACTCAAAACTTTGAGATTGAGACATCATTGAACGGGACATCATGTTGCAGGATATTAAAGGGTATCTAGAGAGAACACAACAAAAGATGAAACAAGTTGCCGATAAACATCACAAATATGTTGAATTTACTGTTGGCTCGTGTGTGTTCTTGAAGCTCAGATCATATCTCCAACAACCAGTGGCCAGGGGTATGTATTAGAAACTTACTGCGAAGTACATTGGCCCCTTTGAAGTTTTGGAACACATTCGCAAAGTGACTTATCGCTTACAGCTTCCTGCTTCATCGAAAATTCATCCGGTGTTTTACATTTCTCAACTCAAAGCAGCTGTTGGAGATGATATTACCATGAAACCTCTGCCTACGATTTTCTCGGAGACAGGAGAGTTTATTCTTGAATCGAAGACACTGTTGGATACTCGCTATAACACACAAGGGCAGCTTGAAGTTCAGGTTCAATAGAAGAATGTGCCCTCTCATGAGAGTTCATGGGTACTCGGTCAGTCCTTAAAGTAGCAATATTCGTTGTTTCCGCTTGAGGACAAGCTGGGTCTTGCAGGGAAGGGTAATGGTACGTTGCAGAGGATTTATGTTCGCAAGAAGAAGACTAGCAAGAAAGGGAACTCTGATACAAAGCAAACAGAACATGGTCAACGTGAAGAATTGACCACTACAACTTAATTACTTGGAGAAGAATAAAGGAGAAGACTCGGATTGGTATAAAGGCTTTCCTTCAAGAAACTCTTTAAATATCTTCTTATTGTGTATTTGCTTTTCATGTCTTTTAGCTAGAAGTGGGTGATAGTGTAGCTATCTTTGGCCTATCCTTGTGATCTGATTCCGGTGAAGTGAGTTCCGATGGTAGGCAGTGCGAAGGTTTGCTGATCGGAATACTCGCCGAGATCGTTTTGTAATCAGATCTCATTATTATCAATAAATATTCCTATTCTCTTTTCTGGGTTTACAAAGTTACTTAAGTTTATAAATAAGAACTTGTCAAATTCATGAGATAAGGTCTTGAACAATCAGGTGAAGGATGGAAGTCATCAGATGGATATATTCTTACTGAGATCTACGAAGTCATGGTGTGTGAATTTAGATATGATGCATGTGGTTTTGATCGAAACGAAACGAAACCAATATCTCCTGTAGCTCATGAGTACGCGACTACACCAAGTATGATGGCGCTACTACTTTGTGTTAATCAAACGCCATATCCATCTCTTGGAACATCTATTGGGCATCTGGTGGGCAATCAAAACCATATGAGCCCTCTTGGTGATTCTCTTGGGACAATGATGACAAACCGAAATCTTCAAATCAGGAGGCTTCTTTTCAGTCGAGGATACCAAAAAGTCTGGAAGAAACAACATGACCATGAAATAAAAGCAACATGACATCATTTTGCGCAAACTTTGAAGAACTATGGTATGTTCCTCGATTTTAAGAATGTAGAGATCGTGAGCAGGCTAGGAAGATTTGCTTAAGGTAAAAGAGCGTTGGTGGATACAAGCTTAAAAGTGTATGACTCATCTTTTTGGCTATGGGTTTCATGGGCAAGATCTTATAGACTCTCTGAGAGGTGATGGTTTGATGTTGGTGGAAGAGAATAAGTACATGATGGATAAAAAAATAATGCAGAATGTGGCTAGATAGATCTTACCTGATGATTCTTATGCAGTTCATTGTGGATGTAAATCTCGGGGACCAAGGCATGGCGTTGATGAGTTGATAATGATGGAGAGGGCTAACACCATTGAAGAATGCTTGTTTTTGATATAGGTTGGGATTGTGACAATTTACCTCCTCTAACTAGTTGTTAGAAACAAACAAAAACAGATCATCAAGCATGGGAGGTTGTTTATGAGTTCAAGAGAATACATGTGCAAGTCAAGGCGATGCAGAACATTTCTCAAGCTGCGAAGGATTTACCAGAGGTAAGAAAGGTTTATGCTACAAAGTGAAACGGTCCAGGATTATTTTCTCTTTAGCTGATGATGTGGTGGTCAAGTTTTACCCCAACTAAAAGGTAGCTGTAAGTGCACATCATTGCAATAATACTTAGGGATCGAATCCACATGGACTAGATATTCACACTTAGGACCCATTGATTTTAGACCAAGCTAAGAAAGAAATATGCAAGGGGGTGGTTGGATTTTTATTTTGTTTGTAGGGTTTTATAAATGCAAATGAACCAACTATATATGCTAATTTACAAAAGAGAAAGATCGTTGAATTAAGATGCATCATAAAATAGAAAGTTAAAATAAGCAAGCATGAATTAAAATCGACTAGTGGCATAATGCTTCGATCTAGAACACAACCACTAAGGTAAACCCTCTCTACTTTCGAGGTTCGAGATTTACTATACTTAACAACCAAGAGACTCGACTTTCTCACGTGCAGAAGAAGTATCCACATAATACAGTTAAGGTTGATTTTTCACGATTCTATATCGATCCACTTTCGTTCCATATATAGAAAAGCTCATTGAATATTAGTTCCAGAAGTATGTCATGCTTTTGGAATGTATACTAACCTAAGATCTACTCGCAAACTTGCCTAACAAGCAAATAACATTATAGTGCAAGCAAAGATGATAACGTTATTGATGGAGCCTAATGTTTAGTAATCTAATTCAAGCAAACTCATTGACTCCATGTTACCTACTATCTAACATTCAAATTAATACATAAATGACATGTACACACTAATTCAATCATCAAAACAAGCATTATATCAAATTAAAGGGAGAAGGATAGAGGAAATTGAATGATGGATGAAAGATTAATGTATTGATATAGGATGGATCCTTTGGAGGCTAACAAATTAACGACCAAAAAGGGTGTCATCCTACCTCCTTAGGCACTTATTCGATCTAGAACCTAAAAAAATCTCCTCGAAATAAAACCTAAAAACAACTATTTATAGTAATCTTCACTATTAGGCCAAATGAGTAAAATCGGGCCTTAAGGCCTCTAAATGGTGGGTTTCGTGTAAAGGGGTCTTGAGTTTAGTCATTAGGCTTTAAAAGGCTTGAAATACAGCCACTTGAGTCTGGAGAATGTGTTGTTTGAGATCCAAGTTGCCTTCCTTTCGTTGTGGCCTTTCTCTGCACCCTTCATTCGTGAGATAGCTAGACCAGTCTTCAGTAATATTTAAATAACTCTTGATCCAAAACTCCGAATAATTTCATACCACCTTGATATAAAAAATTACACACATATCTATCTCATGTCTAAGTTTCATCGAAATCCATAGAGGGAAAGGCCTTCATCCTTGACAATACTTCTGATGCTAGGGAAATGTCCAGAAACATGTTTTGATCCATTTAGCTCCACAATGCTCCATAATACATTGATTGACCTGAAATGATTTGAAATACTACAAATAGAGGAAAAATACTTCTAATCGTTGAGAATTTGATGTGGTCAAAGTTTTACCCCGAGAAACAGCACAATGTTGCAAGTGCATAGCGGTTGTGGTAGTACTTAGGGATCAAATCAACAAGGACCAAGAACAACACTACGAATTAGTAAGAATCGAATTAAACTAAAGCAAAAATATGGGGGTTTCTTTTATGGGACTGTTAGGCACAAAATTATAACTAAATAAACTAAAACAAGAAGTAAACAATATCAAATTATCAATAATGGGCTTTAGGGAAATCTCAGGTTATCATGGATCGAATAAAACGGATAAATAGATCGGTAAAGTCAATAACTTTGTCCTAGAACATTAATCATGCATGGATAATCAAGTGAATAAACAAGCATAAAGTTCAGATTCAGTAGTTAACAAAAACTAGATAAAATCCCTCCCTTGAAGACCGACGTTTTTGCTCATCCAGAATGTTCAAGGTAATTCAACAACACTTTCAGTGAGTAAATCAATCCTAAATGACAGTAGCTAAATGGTTAATCAAGCAAAAATTATCAAATAACAATCTAGATGAAAGACCATAAGGAAATCACCAAATTTAACATTCAAAAAATCAATCCATGAATCCCCTTTTAAAACCCCTAAAACCAACAAGTAAAATACTCAAATCTCATCATAACAGTATATAAACATGAGGAATGATAAGTGGAAAACGTCATAGATTAAAAGTCAAGGGTTTAGAAAACTTAGCAATATCGATTACAAAGCGAGATATTCCCTTTGAAGCTCTTAGAATCCAAATCACTTAAAGAAAAAGGTATGACATGAGTTCTCTGCCTCCTAGGATCTATTTTCTCTCTAAAATTCGTGGCTCCCCTTTCACAAAAGGCTAAAAATAAGTATATATAGTATTAGGTCAAGAAAAGTCGGTTTAGGTTAAGTTGGGGTCAAGAATGGCTGGGGACCAATTTAGGGGTGGTTTTTTTGCCCAGACCAGTGCTAAAATGTTTGCCAACCGGTCAGGGAGAGTTGTGGCACCGGTTGGTGCTTCATTTTTGTCCAAACGTAGTCACAGCTCACTTCTGGGCACATTTCAGTTTCAGGGCAGACGGACTAGTTTTCACTAAGACGCTTATAACTTTTGATCCAGAGATCAAATTGCTTTGAGAACAACTTCATTTGAATGCTAGCTCAAAATTATAGTTTCTATTCAAATTTCATCAAAATTCATTGAGGGTAGGGCCTCCATCTGGAATGATCTTTCTAATGTATCAAAACTGTCCTCAAATGAGTCCAAATTGCTCTAGAATGCAGTTCGACCAGAAATGACTTTTAACACTTCAAATAAAAGAAAACTACGATTATGATAAAGAAAAGAATAAAAACACCACGAAAACATACTAAAATCTAAAAGAAAAGTGGTAAAATAATGATGTTATCAACTCCCCCGGACTTAGCTTCTTGCTTGTCCTCAAGAAAAGTAAACGAAGAACAGAGAAGAAGTTTGAAAACTTGGAAACTTACCTTGATTTCTGAACTTATTTGTGACTTTAACTGTCGAAATCTAATAACACCAGATCCCCATGACCACTCCTAAAATCTACATTCTGCGGTCTTTCTGAGGGAGTATCGATCAAAGATCACATAGACTTAACTCAATCAAGATCCTAAGATTTTACAGCCCACAATTGGTTTCTTTCCTCTTCCTTATTCACATTTTAAATGCTTTTTAGAGGCTGATTTTTCCATACTTTCGTAGGGTATCGTTTCATGTTTTTATCAACCTCTGAGAATCGATTTTTTCCTACTTTTCTAGGGTATCATTTTATTTTTTTTTCTATCGATCTCTTTATTATTATTATTTTTCTTTTAAGCACTTTTGGAATTTTGACTCATTCATTGCCTTACATCCAAATCCATCATATATGTATCTTTTTGAGGATTTTTTTAAAAGGAAAGAGGGGAACCGAAGACTAGTGTTTTCGAATCTGAAGAGAAGTCTGATTCAATGTATACGAAGCCCCAAGAAAAGAAAATTAAGTTCATTATGTGTTGAGTGGCTTCGGATTACTCGGATATCAATTGATATTGTGTCTTGGTTAGTTGATCCACGTGGGCTTTCCCGAATGGTAAAACTTCAATCAAGGAGTGACACTATTGACACTAGTCCTTAATCATTTGGTTAGTTTAAAGCTAAGGTCATTTCCGGACGGTTTTGACTCAATAAGAACGTTTTAACGTTGAATGTTTTTTGAAAATGACTCAAAAATCAAGAAAAAGAATCAAAAACAAAGAAAAAGAAGCATTAAAAACATTAGAAACCCCCCAAACCGAACTTACACCGTCCCAGTATAAAATCAAGTGAGAATGGTAGTGAAAACTAATGGAAAGGTAAGGAATAAGAAACACTTAGCTATTGGTCGAAATTTTCTTGTTTAGCCATTTTTGCAAACCGTGAAGAATGCTCCGACCAAAATGAATCTCCACTAAAAATAGAATATTTTATAAGTAAAATTAAAATTTAAAAGGCTAGAGCTCGTACCTTATATGATTTGGCCGAGATTGGTCTCCGGTAAGCTCGGTTTAGCTCGTTTGATAGAAAATCAGATTGTCTTTGATTCGGGTGCGCTTCAGAGCTGATTTGTCTTGAGCATTGCCTTCTCCAAAGTCTCTTGGCGGAGCTCATTTTGGCTTTGGCCGAATTTTCTTTTGTTTTTGGCTCAATCGGGTCTGTAAAATGAAATGTGAGTGCCTCCAAAACTGTTTAGGAAGTTCTTCATATTTTTTCCACTTTATCTGGGCATCTTCAGCGGTAAAACTTGATTCAACTCCTAGAGAAGAGTTTTAAATAAACTGAATTCTTCGGTTTTGAGTCTTCGTTGAGCCAAAATCTTGTGATCATCTCTGCCAGCCACTTTCTCATATTTTTCTGGAAATATTTAATGATGTTCTGCTGGTGTGGAAGTTGGTTTTGCTTAGATTGCTCTTTGGTGCTCTGGTTGTGTTTTTTGTTCCTTTGATCACATCTTTGAGCCTTTGAATATAGATGAAGAATGACTCTGCCTTGACTGGATCATTCATAGCTTCAAGATAATCCTCATTCTAAACACAATACTCCTTGGCATGAATTGAAGCTGAAGCTTTTTGTTGGAGTTCCTTTAAAGTCCAAATTCTTGCAATTTTTGCTCCATTGGCTAGCCTTTGTATTTATGGGTCTTTAAGGAGGTTTTAATGCTTTGAAATGTCCCTTAGATCCTCTGTGAGATTCTGAAAAAAAACTTGGTTGATTCCATGTTTGGTGGTAACAAATTGGCTAAGCCGCAAAATATTGTTCGGTATTAGCTTCTTGAAGCTTCAAGTGTGAATCTTTGTGTTCTTGAGGTTGCAATCCTGAAAATAACCATAAAATGGTATATAAATGTTGAACTAACTTGGTTACCTTGAATGATTTAAGCTTTTGCATAATCCGGCCAAAAATGTGAAATTGGACGTTTGGGACCTTTTTTCTCAGTCATGGGCATGTCCGAACGAGAAATGGGTTGGTCAGGATGTGGAAACGGACGGTTGGGATGGGTTAAGGATCAAGGAATGCTGTGACGGTTGGTGGAGTTCTATAGACTGGAGTTGGACATGTGAGGATGTGCGGCCGGTGTGGAGACAAAAGGCCACAGACGATTTAGGCACGTGAGGGCTAAGACTAGTCGCGTTCTCCCTGGTGGTGCACTCTGGTCTTGGGATGCTCTATGGGCCTGTGATGGAGAGAATGAGTTGTAGGCCAAGAGGAAGCTGGCACCGGCCACATGTGTTCGGGTGGCACACTCCGGTCCTGGGAGCTTCGCGAATCGATCGGAGCACCTTCTCGTCCGTTTCGTAGTTTTACTTGCCGTTTCACGATCCGTTCATTTTTTTGAATCTCAATTGGTTGAGGAGTGTTCCAGGAAGTCTCTCATGATACCAAAATTTTTTTAAACATTTTTGATGGTAGATTTTGCCGAAAGGATTAAAAATATGGACACCTAGAAGTTCTTGAACTTTTGAAACTTCTTTTTGACCGAATTAAGAACTTGTTTGGATTATTGATCATTTCTGCTCGGATCCTCGAGGTTACATGATGAATTTCACTCTACCAATATGATTCTGATCTAAAAATGAACTCGTGGCTTAGCCAAATTAATTGGCTAGCCAGCAAAGACATAATGTTAGCCAAAAATTAAAATTAAAAAAATCAAAATTCTAACCTGGTTGTTTTGCTCATAATAATCACTTTTCTCGGGCATCTTCGATGGATTGTGTTGATTTTTTTGGCGGGTACTTGAACTCTCCATGTCTCCTTTTATTTAAAAACTTGAACCTCTGGACGACTTTTGATTTTGACCGTTCCGAAGTCGGTTTCTCTCAGGCAAATCACATATCATATAATGTAGTTTATAAGAAATGAAGTACAAACTTTTGTTACCTCTATTGGTATTGTTTAATACTTTTCAGGATTCCATAATAAATAGCTCTTAGTGCTTCAATATGGTCAACTGATATCATTTCTCAAACATATCTTCGTTATTCTTCATGTTATCATCACTTTGCTCCAAGAACTTTTGATTTGAAGACTTAGTTTGATTGGCGGTCCTTAACATCCATCTCCAGTCTTAAATGAATGTTTGGAATGGTCCATGAGATGGCTTAAATGATTTTGATCCGCTTTTTTGCCAAAGTTGAAAAACTGAATTTGAGCCATTTTGCTCCTGACACTGGCCGACTGCCATTCTGTGGCACACTCATATATTTTGTCAGTCGTCACCCAGTCACAACAACTTTCAGGTTTGTTCTTGAGTCCGAATTTTTTTAATGTTTTTCTTGATTTTCTAAAATCCTGAAAAACAATAAATAACTATTAGACATCTAAATAAGCCCTTGATAATTTAAAATAAAATTAAAAACCATGTGGATTGCCTCTCACTAAGCGCTTGTTTTGAATTTTTAGCTCGACTCCTTTCACATTTAAATGGGAGGTGGAATGCTTAAGGGAATTGTTCCCCTTTTGGTGTAGTCAATGTGTGGAAGTTTTGGCTTGAGGCATTGTACATTGACCGTGAAATCTCCTTCATATCGATTCCGTAATACAACAACACTGTATGGTTTCACTTCTTTGATCTTGAATGGTCTAGAACATCTTGATCTCAGCTTTTAGGGAAAGAGCTTTAGGCGTGAATTGAAGAGTAGAACCTATTCATTTGGTGAAAATACTCGAGGAACAATCTTTTTATCATGATATGCCTTAGCTTTTTCCTTGTAAATCCGATAATTCTCATATGCATTGTGATGAATTTCCTCAAACTCGTTCAGTTGAATCAATCTTCTCTCGGAAGCACGTTTGATGTAGTAGTTTAGCTTCTTTACTGCCCATTCAGCCTTATACTCAATCTTTACCAGAAGATGACATGACTTTCCATAGGCAAGATGAAAAGGAGTAGTCATAATAGGTGTCTTGTATGTTATCTGATACGCCCAAAGAGTATCATCAAGTCATACCGACCAATCTTTCCTCGTCTTTCCCACAGTCTTCCCTAGGATTGGTTTGATTTCTCGGTTAGAGACCTCAACTTGTCCACTTGTTTGTGGGTGATAAAGTGTAGCAACCTTGTGTTTAACTCCATTCTTCTTCAAGAGATTCTCAAACACTTTGTTAATGAAGTGTGATCCACTGTCACTTATCACAACTCGTGGAATGCTAAATCTTGGGAAAATGATCGACTTGAGCATCTTCATCACAATTTCTGTATCGTTTCTGGGGCTAGCTATAGCTTACACCAAATTAGACACATAGTCAACAACCGCAAGAATGTATTTGTTACGAAAGGAAGAAGGAAACGGACCCATAAATTCGATTCCCCAAACATCCAAAACTTTGACTTCTTGAATGAAGTTTTGTGGCATCTCATTTCATTTGCTGATGTTCCCCTGACTTTCCACGAATCACACTTAGAGATGAATTTTGAACGTCCTTAAACATGTTAGGCCACCAAAAACAAGCTTGCAAAACTATGGTGACAGTTTTAAAAGTTGCAAAGTGTCCTCCATAATTTGAACCATGACAAGCAAAAAGAACATTTTCTTCTTGTAACCGAAGAATTGAGAAGGTTCGATGTCAACTGCTAGATAGTCAGCAATGTGTACGTACAATGGATGAGTGGATGGTACTGATTTTAAACTTCTTTAGAACTACAACATTATTTTGATTTGGAGGGAATGCTTCATAAGGCAGTTATGATTGAGCAGCGACTCAAGAGAAAAGCTCAATCTTGATCACGTTTCGGAGCTGAAATGACGAGTTATTTCAAGGACGTGAAAGCAAGCCTTCCGAAGGATATCAAAATTGTTCACACGCCTAAAGAAGAAGCAAAACCAGCAGCTTTCAACCAAGACAAAGGCAAAGGAAAAGCTACTACCTCAAGGACCCGAGATATTAACTGTTTTCGATGTCATGGAAAGGGACATTATGAGAGTGAATGCACTAACAAGAAAGCTTTGTTTCTTCGTGACAATGGAGAGTTCGAAACCGAAGAAGAAGAATCAGATTGTTCAGAGGATGATCATGAGGAAGAACCGGTCAAAGGAGACTTATTAGTTCCAAGAAGATCTCTAAATATGCAAACTAAGGCCGAAGAGCAAGAACAAAGAGAGAACTTGTTCCATACTCCCTGTTTGGTTCAAGGAAAAGTCTATAGCCTCATCATTGATGGAGGTAGCTGTACTAATGTCGCAAGCGATACAATGGTTCAAAAGCTTGGTTTAAAAGTTAAGAAACATCCGAAGCCTTATAAGCTTCAATGGCTCAATGAGAATGGTGAGATGAACGTGACCAGCCAAGTAATGGTTTCTATAGCCATTGAGAAGTATGAGGATGAGATTCTTTGTGACGTCCTACCTATAGAAGCTAGCCACATTCTTCTTGGAAGGCCTTGGCAATCTGATCGTAAAGTTATGCATGATGGTTTTACTAACAAGCATTCTTTTGAGTTTAATGGCAGG
>OVAN01005696.1:0-22958 GCA_900406275.1 Anastatica hierochuntica | reverse complement strand
ATTGAGGGGTTTTTTCGTTAAATCTTTAATTGAGGGGTTTTTTTACGATTGGTAATTTTTTGAGGGGTTTTTTCACTAAAAACCCAAAAAAAAACATATTTGTAGGGTCTTCTACTTTATTATGATCTTTTATATCACAAAATGATAAATATAATTTTTGAAAACAAACATAATTAATGGAGGTGAGTTTGACCGTCGCTCAATGTCATGTTCCTTTCTAAGATTGATCCCAAAAAAAAGGCTCGTCTGAAAGTCCATGAAGGTCCGCCAGAAAATTGTCCTTCAACCCGAGAGCATAGCCCGCAGTTGGCAGAAACGACGTCGGCATCGTAGACACTAACCCGAACTACATGACAAAGCGCTACAATCCAAAAGTCTGATACAAACAGTAGCATGCATAGACGGCTATGTGTCAGACAAGGCTTTTGCAGAGCCCGAGATTATGTAGAGTTGACCAAGCCTGGCACGGAAGTGACAAGGCAGCTTTCCACATATTAGCTACCATAAACCTAGGATAAGTTATAAGGAAAGTTAACTAAGTACCAAAGAGGAATGATGAACGACCCTCTCGTCATAAATGCACCATGGATCTACAAATTGGTCATTTCGGGAAATATCAAGTTACGAGACAATATGCGCCAACGACGTGTTGTCAGCCCGAAGTCACGAGCATATCTTAAGAACAAGTGAAAATTGGAGGGATGAACCCTCTATATAAAGAAGACATTGGCAAAGAAAGACCAAGGTGAAAACTACTGAGTTCATACACATAAAAACCTACAACTGGAAATTTACTCTCAAAGAAAAATGTACTTGAACAACAAAGTGTATTCGATTCCGACATTACTCGGGCTACTTCAATAAACGAGATTTTCAACAAATTGTGCTTTTCTTCTCTTCTTTTATCTCCTCTTCTCTTTCTCTCTTTCCACCACGTTATACAACTTTTGTTTTCTAGTTCGATCTCCGGACCACCTTCTTCAATAATATAAAATTTTGTGGGTATGTATTAAATGGATTGCCGATTTAAAATCCTAATCTTTTAATTTTGTTTGGGGTTCTTACATTCTTGGAATTTGAAAAACATTTGCACATACTACAATTTTATGGATTCCATGCTCTCTTTTTCGCATGACGTAGACGCGCATAACGAAACTAACTCACTTGCCAACTACTCTATCGTGTAAGCGAATGCAGTGCACCTCTCTCTTCAGGTAAACGAGAGAATCTAAAATGGAACTTTGACGGCTCGGGTCAGGTCTCGACTTAAACACCCATTATTCTAGATGGTGGCCCATTTGAAACTCTTTTAAAACTAACCCATTTGTTTCCATCTTTTCTAAAATTCCATGTCTAAATTGATTATTCTCTCGCGAGGTGGCGATCGTCCGATTAGTTTTTTTCAGCAATCCGATTTTTTCAAACATTTACGCTAATTAACTTGTAGAATTATACTTTTAACTAAAATTGATCCGTGAAATTAAATAAAAATATATTACAATCACTAAAAGTATATAAATTCGTTGTTTTTAAGTTAAAAACCAAGTAAAAGAATCTAAAAATCAAAATTATAAATTTATTATGTATTTATAAAAATTAAATTAAATTAAAAATATTAGAATAATCTTAAACTAGTCCCGATTAAACAATTTTATAAATACATAATAATATTGCTTTGGAAATGCCCTAAAAGCAATATTAATGGAGGGGTTCTTAAAGGTAGAATTCTTAAGAGGGATTCTTAGAGCATCATTAACCCAAAGTTCTTAACATAGGTTTCTTAAAAAAAAAAATTATTATTTAAATGTTTGGGGTTCTTAAATCTTAAGAACCATGTGAGAGTTTCTTAAATAAGAGATTTATGAAACTTTCACATGGGGTTCTTAAGATTTAAGAACCCCAAACATTTAAATAATATTATCTTTTTTTTAAGAAACTTATGTTAAGAACCTTGGGTTAATGATGCTCTTAGTTTTTAACTACAAAAGCTAAGAACTCTTTCTTAGTTTTTGTAGTTAAAAACTAAAAACCCCTCTTAAAAACATCACCCTTAAAAACCTCTTCATTAATCATGGTCTAATACACCTAATGCAAGTTAGTAAATGATTTGATTTTTTCTCGACGCCTATTCCCTGACTAATTTTCGGCTTGATCGTTTGGAACATCTCCAAGGGAATGTGGACGGAGCAAACTAGAGAATAACTTTGTTTTACAGTGAAAAATAGAGTTGGGTTGAAGATGTTTTTCAACGTTAGACTACCATCGGACTAGAGCCTAATGACGCTTCATATATAAATTGTTTACCATAACAATCGTATCCGCACATCAATTAACCACAAACCAAGGACTATATTAAACCGAAAACCAAACAAATTCAAAACCCCTAAACCAAAAGACAGAATTAAACATAGCATAATTTGAAATCGAACTTAATGCATATCCATATTCCAAAATGTTCCCACCAAATACCGTCAAGTATAAACAAGCAAATCCAGAAAAAAAAGAAAGAGACCAATTTTTATAATAAAAAACAAACCGGTAAGAAAAACACAACCGGACCCGGTACGATGTCGCAAATTAGCCGGTATAGATATGGAGACGAACGGCGATGGTGAAGATGGTGATGAGACCGAAGTAAATGATTGTGTGGACGAGAATCGAAGCGCCGCTAGTGTGCATGTTCCCGAACTCGACGACTCGGCCTCTCGCCGGAATCTGAAAGAGAAGTCCCGGAGTCAAAAGCACGAACAGTATCGTCGCCACCACTACAGGACCCCAATCCGCCATACTTTGCCGCTAGAGTGAGATTATGTGTGTGTGTGTGAGAGAGAGAGAGAGAGAGGAGAAGAGAAGTTTTTTTTCAGTTTTGAAGAGTCCGAAAACTTCTCGTGCGGTGTGAGAATGAAAATGGGCGGTGGCGATGTCACGTGCGCATACGTTGCTTTTTGAATTTCGAACGACGTGACACGTGAGTCCGTGACGGAAGAGAGAATCGATATGGGCTTATTAGGCCCATTATTACCTATTATTAAAACGACGTCGTCGGCTATCTTGCTTTAATTAATTAATTGGTATTTTGATTCATGGCTTCCTCTCTCTGTTTTTTTTTAATAATCCCGGGTAAATTTTAGGTTTAAATTGATCCAAACTAATTTTTCTGGAGAGGGTAACCCATAGAGAGATTTTCTCTCCATATTTGCAAATGGAACGAAAGCAAGAGTTCATATCCGTGTGGAATGTCCAGAGACAACCACGTAATTGTTCTCTTCGAAATAATTCGAATTCACAAAGTGTTTGTCAAACGAATCCATCATTACCGTTCCGGATATTTTTATGTTCGAAATTGTTGCAAAAATCTTCTAATTCGTCATTGTTATATAATTTTGATATAGACAAACAAACATGATACTTTTTATTAAATTCAGCTGAAAAGCTTTGTATTTTGTTTTACTCTTTTTTATGCCTACTTGGGTTAATATTAAAAGGTTATTGAGTATCCTCCAATCCACTTGCAGTCTTGTACTGAGCACTGACCTAAACTCCTCCCCATGTTTTGAGAAAAAGGTGACTATGAGAGACAAATTATACTATTTTAAATTTGGTTGAAGAACATGACTAGCCATAAAACAATGCCAGATGAAACATTTGTTGCCATCTTCAAATTTTTTGAGTAGAGATACATATATTGAGTGGCCCTGTAATCGGAAAAATAAATTATACACAAAGAATTAGATTTCAAATGTTGTAAAAGTTTATATCCCTACAAATTTCATGGTCGACCCGGGTGAAAAGCAAACTAAAAAGCTTATGACTATATGGTACGAGTGTGCTCATTGTTTTTATCTTTTAAAATGAATGTGTTTGTTGTTCACACGAACAAATCTACCTAGTTGCATGACTTTAATTATCAGTTCACTACTCACGAGCTCTGTGTTGAATATGTAGCCATTGTTTTCTTCTTGTTACACTCTACTCTTCTTGTTTTTTTTCGTGCAACTAGTTTATATAAGATCACACGAGCAAATAGCTGTCTTCCCTCAATAATATAATGTCACGAAATAAAAGATACATCCTTCTAAAAAATGAATTTTCAATTATATTAGTTTTTTCTATCTCACACATTAGTTTTTTATGGATTTTGTGTATACCTAACTGTGTAATTGTCTGGTTAGGTAATGTAAGAAAAAATGTAAAATGGGAAATCATTTTGTTGTAGCAGTCATTTCGTGAACCACCAATTATTTTAGTTATATATAAATGTGTTTCTTTGAACATCATAGATTTTCAATCAGTTATATATGACAAACTAAAAGCACTGAAATTTTTTTAGAGTACTCAACTTTTTTTAAAAGAGAAAACACTAAGAGCGTGATCAACGCAGGCTCTAACAGGAGCTCTTAAGCATTTTTTTAAAAAAAAATAAAAAATTAGATTTAGTTAAGAGACCGTTGCTAAAAATCTTTATCTAAGAACCGGTTCTTGCGCATCATTGTATTTTTTTTTGTTTTTTTTTCTTGGATCAGAACAATTTCATTTTCGGATCAGTTTCGGATCCGTTTTCTTGACTTTTTTTTTTGTTTTCCGATATTTGGATATGTTACATATTCATTTACGATTTTTGAAGTTTCGAATCCGTTTCATATCCGTTTAAAATATCCCGCTCCGAACCCAAAATACCCGAAAATATCAGTTTCGGTTCTGTTTCGGTTCCGTTTCAGATCCGTTTTTTTTCTTTTCAGTTTTTGAATATGATACGAATCTGTTTACGTTTTTTGGAGTTTCAGATCCGTTTCGATTCTGTTTAAAATATCCCGATTCGAACCCAAATTACTCGAAAATATCCGTTTCGGTTCCGTTTCAGATCCGTTTTTTTTTGTTTTTTCAGTTTTTGGATGTGATACGGATCTGTTTACGATTTTTGGAATTTCGGATCCGTTTCGGATCTGTTTAAAATATCCCGATACGAATTCAAAGTACCCGAAAATCTACCTAAAAATACTCAAAAATACCCGAAAATATACGAAAATATCTGAAACTGAAAGAACCGACCCGAAATAGAACGAGGAACCGAAAATATTTCGGATTTGGGTTTCGTTTCGATTCCGTTTCGGTATTTAAAATATTTTAATTACAAAAAAAAATTAATTTTTTTTAAGAACTCCTATTGGAGTTCTACCAATAATACTCACATTTTATTAAGAACCTCATTAAAGCTCTTAACATCATTTTATTAATTTAATATTAGGTAAGAACTCCATTAAGAGTTTTACCATTGCATGTATTGGTTGTTTCTTTATGAAAATCAAGAGGATTTTTTAATGATGCGGTTGAAGAAAGTGTAATTGGACTCGAACTGAAAGACAATGAATGTGGGATGACTTGGAAGAGAAAAAGAGGAATGAGATGTCGTGGCATAAAGAGTTTAGATGTTTTTAAAGATAGATATTTGACAAAATTTCTAAGTTCTCTCTAGATCTTTTGTATGATTTTTCTTGCTTAGAGTGATTTGGTCTTTCCTTTGCTAAAGTTTTCTTTTTATAGAAGAGTTTTCCCTTAGATTTCATTTTTTCCTAGTGTGCTCTCGTTACACCTCGGTCTGCCATACAGCCGTTGGGTTCAGTCTGTCTCATAATTTGGTGTTTCACTAAAAGGTCCAATTTGCAACTTCATGGTGCATTTATGACGAGGGAACTCATTTTGCTTCTTTCCACTTTGGTATGAGGTCGACCCTCCTAACTTGTTCTATCTTTGCAAAAAAGTAGATTGACGAAGTTTATTGTTATGCCTTTTCTGCATTTGGCTTCGTCAACTTCGTCGTACATCGGGTTTCGGAAAAGCGCAGTCTGCTATAAAGCCGCCAATACACATTGTCGTGCGTTTGCTTGTGTTAGAAGTTTGGACTCTAGCGTCTTGTCTTGTACTTCGTGCTGACATGTACATCGGTGATGTCACCTTTTTAAGAGTGAGCTTTCACCTCGGGCTGAAACCCAATTGCCTTAGTGGACCTTTTACTCCTTATTGATCTGAAATAAATTTTGGGGTTTTATATTTTTGAACTTATCTTTAAAATGGGCTAGACATTGTGTGGGTGTCAAACCCACCTCCAACAACCGTCACACTAGCAAACCCAATAGTTGTGTATCAGGTTATCCCGCCCAAATTTTGACACTACTATATCCACTCTCTAGAAATTTTTACTGTCCAAATCTGCTCTACAATGGAGCTATTTAAACCATATCCGCAGGATGCAATGCAAATTGACATCCCTATCAAAGTGTAAATACCAAAAAAATGCATATTATTACATAATATGGATCCAAACTTTACATGCGTTACAAGATACAAACTAAACCGTCAAAAACACCGTCAAGAACTCTAGGCATCCACTTGTAACATCTACAAGAAAACAACATTAACCCTGTCGTCGTCTACGTGGTTTTCTCAAAGCTATGTCTTCTCGTGCGTATACAATTGTACATACTACTTATATTCCCAAGTTTATATTTAGCTTATAAACACTAATCACGCCTAAAATTTCGTTTTTGCACATTGACCATGAAATAGGAGTCAGTAAATCTCTGAGTATTTTTAGTTAATTTCTTTTATAACTAGGAGGTTCAAAGTTTGTAGACCCCTAATCCTTCCAAGATGGGGTCAGACCATGTTAGATATTTATCTTTGTCGAACCAACTTCTCTCGGCGCAATTCGAACTCATGACCTCCTTTTTTAGTAAAGGTTTTTACGACTGAACCAACACTTCGGTGGTTTTTTTTTAAAATTAATTTTCTTACAAGTGAGAACAGAATCTTCTTTTACAAAAAATGAGCCCACAAAAAAACATACGCCATAGCTTTTCTTCACACTTCACATTTAACCTATTTAAGTAACTTTTTTCATTTCTTACTACACTCTTTCTCTTTTGCTTTTTTTTCTTTTGATTTTTTAAAGAGAGAATTCTCTTTCTCCCACTTAGTGTCTTTATGTTCTTTATGGAACCAATCTAAAGGCAAAAACAAAACCACAGAATCAAAATCTTCTTCTTATCACCAAACACTTCTCCAGATTTTTCCCAAGAAAACTCATTTTTAATCATGAAACAATCATCCTCAAGATTCTCTTTAACTTTCTCACACTTTCTCACACTTCTCACACTGACCCATCTAGCTCAAGGATCTCATCAATGGCAATCACCGATCAAAACCGTCGTCGTTTTGGTAATGGAGAATCGATCTTTCGATCACCTCTTAGGGTGGATGAAGAAATCCGTTAACCCGTCGATTAACGGTGTAACGGGTCAAGAATGTAACCCGGTTCCGAATTCAACCCAAACCGTATGCTTCACTAACGATGCGGAGTTCGTGGATCCGGATCCGGGTCATTCGTTCGAAGCTGTTGAGCAGCAAGTATTCGGGTCGGGTCGGATCCCGTCGATGATGGGTTTCGTTGAGCAAGCGCTTTCGATGCCGGGGAATGTGTCGGAGACGGTGATGAAAGGCTTCAGGCCTGAAGCTATACCGGTTTACGCTGAGCTGGTTAAAGAGTTCGCTGTGTTCGACCGGTGGTTTTCTTCGATTCCCGGTCCGACTCAACCGAACCGGTTATTTGTCTATTCGGGTACATCGCATGGTTCCACGAGTCATGTCAAGAAGCAGCTAGCTCAAGGGTAAATTTTATCAATTTCTTTCTATTAATTTTCTTTTTAACTTTTCCTTTTTTAAAAATATTCAATTTTTTTATCAATCTAAAATTTCACTCTCAGATTAATTTACATAGCAAATAGTATTTAACTAACTGAATTAGCAATGATGATTTTCCAAAATTGTCATTTCAAAATGTTTCTTTCTAAAAATAACATAATAATACTCAATTTCTTTTTGGTAAATACTAGTATTATCTATTATTGGAATGCACTCACTTTTTTTTTTTTGATCACAAAAATATAAAAAATTTGAAAGTTTATTGGAATGCACTCACTAGCAATTGATTATTCAACTACAAAATATTATCTCTGTTGTTTTTATATTTTTTATACGTATTAAAAAACGATTAAATGTTTTTTTACCTTATTTAATACATTGTTTGATTTGCTTATTAATAAACTAAAAATAGGGTTAAAACTGAAAAATTTGATAAATATTTGCATTCAAAATGAAAAACGACACTTAAAAATAAAACAAAGTTAAAACTTAGAACAATATTTAAAACATAAAAGAAGGAGTAATAATTACATAGAGATATTATAAAGCACTACTTATTAAATTTGAATAATTTATGTGAAAATGAAGGAGTGATTTAATAAACGATACTTAAATGATCATTCGATGTCAGGTATCCACAGAAGACAATATTCGATTCACTCCACAGCAACGACATCGACTTCGGAATATACTTTCAGAATATTCCGACAACGTTATTCTACCGTAATCTCCGACAACTAAAATACATTTTCAAGTTGCATCAATACGATCTTAAATTCAAGAAAGACGCAGCAAAAGGAAAGTTACCGAGCTTAACCGTCATCGAACCGAGGTATTTCGACCTCAAAGGCTTACCGGCCAACGACGACCACCCGTCGCACGACGTGGCTAATGGTCAGAAACTGGTTAAGGAAGTTTACGAGACACTTAGGTCGAGTCCACAGTGGAACGAGACGCTCTTGGTCATAACCTATGATGAGCATGGTGGGTTCTATGATCATGTTAAGACACCTTATGTTGGTATACCAAACCCGGATGGGAATACCGGACCGGCTCCTGGTTTCTTTAAATTTGACCGGTTAGGTGTTCGGGTTCCTACTATTATGGTTTCACCTTGGATTCAGAAAGGAACCGGTAAGTTCTTTTTGCTTTATTTTATTAAAATTTTCTGTTTAATTATTTGACAAACTAGATGGCTCTCCGCGCATTGCTCAAATAAATTACCGTCAAAATGTTTATAATTTATTTGATTTATTATAATTATTAATTATATGAATGTTAATGCATTCATATAATTAATTATTATGAATGCATTAACCTGTTTTCTTGATATACATTATTATTTTCTATAGTTTTCATTGTAAAAATTTATTGATAATGAAATTAGATGAATGTTAAAATATATAGATTCATTATAAATTTTATTTGCAGTCTTTTTGGCATTTAAAAAAATTAAGTTAATGTATTTTAGAAAAAAAATCCATGTTATTTCTTATTAACATCTCTAAATCCATGTTATTTCTTATTAACATATCTAATTGGCATAACTAATAATTTAAATAATGAATTAATACAAAACCAATCAATATACTCTAAATTGCCATGTCATAATTTTAATGTTGAAAATGAGTTTTGCGATGACAGCTTCCTAATTAATGTATAGGGAATTTTGTTTTTTTTGCTTAAATTTCTTGATTAGTGGAGTATTTTTTCAAAGTTTTTACCAAATAATTTTAGGGAAATTAGCCCATATGGCAACAAAAAACCATTATTTAAAAGACTAACCCAACCGTTTTTTTGGAAAAAAATTTATGATCTTTTTGCCATTTTGAAATTTTTTTGTTAAGAAGTTAGAGGTAATTTTGTAAAAAACCCTCAATATTATATTAGTTTTTTCTGTCAAAACAATTTTTTTTTGCTATAGCACAAATTCATCCATAATTTTATAACAAATTCGTCTTTGAAAATCATTTATTAATTTTTTGTGCAAAAGTTGAAAATCATTTGCTAGTACATAAATATATTTACAAATATATATATATATATATATGTGTGTGTATATGTGTGTGTATGTGTATTATGGATATTTTCGTATAGTTTATAACTTTATAATTTTAATTTGTAGTGTTAACTTATTTTCCAACATTTTATTATATCAACATACTAGTAATTTTTTTTAAATGATTTTTTTCTAGATTTATTTTGAAAATTGTTTTCTTGTTTTCAGTCATGAGAAAAGCCATCGTTTATTCGAAAGATTTTATCTCTCTAACCAAAAAAAGAAACTAATTTGTATTTCATGTGTTCCCACTTTCTACTACTATTATCGACAAACATTTTGACATTTGCTAACAATATTTAAGGGTGCAAGAAACCAAATCACATGGATCAGATTTGACATATGACAACTATATAACATTATTTAATTATGATTTTTTCTTGATTGTTTAATCTGTATCCATTTATTGTGGGGGGAAGAAAATTATTGAATCTACTGATTATTCTATTGAAAGATACATATTATAATCACATCTCGGCGTCGTCGCGTCACTCATGTTTTCAGCCAACCTCTAAGAGCACGATTAATGCGAGTCTTTTAGATTGAGATTTTTAGATCGGTTAAGAGACGGTCTTTTAATTTTTAATTAAAAAACTTAAGAACGATCTCTTAAAGTTCTTATTTCAGACTCTAAGACCACCTCCATTGGGATATCTTAGAGATGTTCTTAATCCAAAAATAGTGGGTGGGACCCACTAAATAGTGAAGAACCAGAGTTGCAAAATAAGAACCGAATGATAGAGAGTTTCTTGCACTGTTCGCGGACCCCACCGACACGTGGCAGCCCGCGATTCATGCATTTATTATTATTATTTTTTTTAAATGACAAAAAAGAAAAAATAATAATAAAATAATTAAAAAAAAATTAGAAACTCCTAAAAAGTCTCTACAATGGAGATGCTCTAAGAGATCCGCATTAATCATGCTTTTGCTTTATTTAATTTAATAGTATCTTACTTTATAGTCTTTAATTAAATGAAATATCTTATATTATTATTTGTTGAGTGAAGTGGTGAGTGAAGCAAAAGGACCAACAGAGACTTCAGAGTTCGAGCATTCATCAATACCAGCGACCATCAAGAAACTCTTCAACCTCTCTTCCAATTTCTTAACACATAGAGATGCTTGGGCCGCTACTTTCGAAGACGTTGTTTCTCACTTAAACTCTCCTCGAACCGACTGTCCCATGACCTTACCTGACGTTGCACCCATGAGAGTCACTGAGGCTAAAGAGGATGCAGCCCTTTCTGAGTTTCAGAGCGAGGTGGTTCAGCTTGCAGCGGTTCTTAATGGCGATCACTTCCTTAGTAGCTTCCCGGACGAAGTTGGGAAGAAAATGACTGTGAAGCAAGCTCATGAGTATGTTAAAGGAGCTACTTCTCGATTCATTAGAGCTAGCAAAGAGGCGTTGAAGCTTGGTGCTGATAAATCTGCTATTGTTGATATGCGATCTTCGCTTACTACACGGCCACGCAACCTGTGACCAACGAAGAAACACGATTAGAAAACCTCTGCAAAACTTAGTGTGTTTGCTTTGCTTGCATTTGTCCTTCTCTTTTCATCTGAAAATGTGTGGTAAAATGTGTGATTTTGTTGTTTGCAACGTGAAATTGAGAAACCAAAAAGTACAAAAAATTCACTGATAGTGTCACTATCTACGTGCTTATTGATCAACAAGTTACTAGTTCCATCTGTTTTCACCATTATGTTTTAGTGATTTGAAGTTGATCTTCACCTACAATCGTTCACAAATATTTTTTTTTGTCGACTAATGACATTGTTCTCGCTAAAGACAAATACAAGGTTCGAACTTCGGTTTTGGTGATATGATGTGCTAAATAAAAAGGGAAGATTTATCCGGTGAAAAATTGAATTTGTAATTGTTTTTCAAAATTTATAATAACAATATTAATAATTATAGCAATATTAATAATTTAGATTATTAGAAAAACTAAATATTATTTTTTTTTCGTTTTTTTTTGTCATGTCAGACAAATTCAAGGAAAAAAATATTTATAAAAGGGAAAAAATCAGCTACATCACTGTCCACCTTATCCACTTGGGCCCCAATCTATTTTGGCAAAAGTTGTTGTCACACACTTTGATCCAATCACAACCCCAAACCCCTTCGCCGACCGTTCGTAACTCCCAATGGACAACACCAACAACCACCCACCGTCTCCCTCCGCCGCCGGAATCTCTCCTCCTCCTTCTCTTCCTCTTTCCGGAACCTCCATCTCCGCTGCCGGAGGAGCCTCTTACAACCACCTTCTCCAGCAACAGCAGCAGCAACTCCAAATGTTCTGGTCTTACCAACGCAAAGAGATCGAGCAGGTTAACGATTTCAAAAACCATCAGCTTCCTCTCGCTCGGATCAAGAAGATCATGAAAGCCGATGAGGATGTTCGTATGATCTCCGCCGAAGCACCCATCCTCTTCGCTAAGGCCTGTGAGCTTTTCATCCTTGAGCTCACGATCAGATCCTGGCTTCACGCCGAGGAAAACAAACGCCGTACGCTTCAGAAAAACGATATCGCCGCCGCGATTACGAGGACAGATATCTTTGATTTCCTCGTTGATATCGTTCCTAGGGATGAGATCAAGGACGAGGCGGCGCTCGGTGGTATGGTGACGACTCCTACAGCGAGCGGCGTGCCTTACTATTATCCGCCGATTGGTCAGCCGGCAGGTCCTGGAGGGATGATGATTGGGAGGCCGGCGATTGATCCGAGCGGCGTGTACGGACAGCCTCCGTCTCAGGCGTGGCAGAACGTATGGCAGACATCGGCGGCGACAGGCGATGATGTATCCTACGGCAGTGGAGGAAGCAGCGGCCATGGGAATCTCGACGGCCAAGGGTAAGGTTCCTTCAATGTACATACATTGATGATCATCTAGAGCTTTAGGATTCGGAATGATAAAGCAACCTCTAAGTCTGCTTTGATTAGACTATAATCATCTCTCACCATCTGCAATCTTTAGCCTTAAGATTTGAACATTGATTCCATGTGGATCTCTCTTGTTCTTCTGCTCAATCTGAATGGATCAATGAACAATCATCACTTCTTAACTCACAATTCAATGTCTTTTTGCAGTTAAGCTCAGAGTATTTCAGATGATGCACTTGCTTGAGGAAAGCAGATATTAGTCGACCTTGCCTTGTATTTTCGATGTTTCTGATCGGTTCTGCGTAAAAAATAACTCTTATTTCTCTCTGTTAACTTATATGTTATTGTAGCAAAACCATCACTGCCGCGACTTCCCCTAACTATATATATCTAGCTAGTGTGCAGTTTCTAATTTATGCTTCTTCACTTTTTGGTTCGAATTCTTACGTTTTCCTCATCTATTTCGTTAGATGAACATATATGTGAGAAAATGTGTATCTGTGTATATGAACTAGTGATAGAGCAATGTGGCTACCAGTGACGACAATGAAGTTTTTATTTCAGTTGATGATTAGTGATTTGATAGAAACAGCTTATAGTAAAGCAATGTTACAGTAACATATGTTATATACTTTTGGAAGCCTTTTGTTTTGTAGGCTTAACCCTTTGACAGGTATTGATCTTTCTCTAACTGTAACTTCTGCATTCTTGAGGCACTTTAAGATATCTCTGTCTGTCGAATCAAAAGTCGTAATCCAGGTAAGTCTTTCTCGTATTTATACTGGTTACTATCTTAGCCACTTACGGTTCCACCAGAATGTAGTATATGTGCATTTATCTATGCCCATAAACTTAGTTTAAGGCATCTGCTTAGGGTCAATTATTGACTTGTTCTGCAAACTCCCTTGTATGACATCATCTATACCGATGGGTAGTAAATTTCTTGATTATAAATGTAAACTCGGATCGATGTGTAATCTACATAGAACATCTGACATTAGTAAAGATGCATTTTCTTTTGTTACTGCTGATGATTAAGTGACTAGGTCGCAAGCTGGTAAACGAGTTGAATGATACTCACAATTGGTTGGATCAAATCAGTGATGAAACCTCTGTTTAAAGGATACTTTTACAAGGTTTTACTTCTGTCTTTTTACCACCTTTTTGTTGACTTTTCTGAAATTTGATCAATGGGTGGAAATGGGTTAGTTGCATTATATCTGTATATACTAATGAATTGCTTATGTCTGTTGAAATAGATGCATAACGGTTCGATATTTATGTTCAATTTCTTTAAAAGATTCTTGAGTAAAGTCTATAGCTTAGTTCATGCCCACCAATTTGTAAGCTTGGTGGATAGAGAGAGAGAGAGAGAGCTGTTTCTCTTTTGATTCTTGCCCATCAACACGTTTCTGTCTTCTTGTATCTTTTAGGCCTCTATTTGTGTCTTGTGAGAGTTTTGTTTGTTCTGAATCATAGTCTCTGATCTCTCTTGCCAAGTCATATTTGTGTCTAAAGATTTTTTGGTTTTTTTGTAATGCAACAAATTCTAAAAAAAACACTCGTTTCTGAATATTTCCAGATTGTGAATTTGCAACAGGCAATACGCGAGGATTGAGGAGAAGATGATTTTTTGTAGGCCACATTTTCTACTTTGCGGTCACATTTTTCTACCTTCTTATTCGATTTTCATTGTTCTATTGCTCTCCCGAATTGTAAGAGTTGTCGCAGTTTTTCTGTATTGAAAGTTTGTTATTTTAAGAACGAAAATCTCAGTTGAAACCCAAGACATCAAAACTCTGCCACACTATTATTATTTGTCCAAATTCCAAAATCAAAACCAACTTGCCTCTTAGGTAGAGAGATGAGATCTCACAATCAAGAAATACAACTGGAGTTTGATAAATTTCCTCATTCACGAATTCGTCATTTTTTAGGCTTTGGTTGATAGTATGACAAGTTTATGTCACGTGAGTTCAACTTGAGAAAAAGTCGAATTCACAGGGCATTTTAGTAATTACCATATTAAACCCTTGTCCCTAGATTTTTAAATGATTCGTGTTCACAAGTTCTTGTCTTTTGTCTCTCTCCTCTCTCTCTCCTCATCTTCTCCTGAAGACCTCATCGACCATGGCGGCTGCAACAACAACATCTTCTTCCATCTCCTTCTCCACTAAACATTCTCATCCTTCTTCCTCCAAATCTCCATTATCCATTTCCAGATTCGCCCTTCCTTTTTCCCTAAACCCCCACAAATCCTCCTCCCGCCGCCGCGGTATCAAATCCCTTTCTCTCTCCTGCTCCGCCGCTCTAAGCTCAACCACCGGAGCTAAAGAATTCGTCTCCCGATTTGCCTCCGATCAGCCACGCAAAGGCGCCGACATCCTCGTCGAAGCTCTCGAACGCCAAGGAGTCGAGACTGTCTTCGCTTACCCAGGAGGAGCATCGATGGAGATCCATCAAGCTCTAACTCGCTCCGTCACAATCCGTAACGTCCTCCCTCGTCACGAACAAGGAGGAGTTTTCGCCGCCGAGGGTTACGCTCGCTCCTCCGGCAAACCAGGTATCTGCATAGCCACTTCCGGTCCCGGAGCAACCAATCTCGTCAGCGGATTAGCCGATGCGTTGCTCGACAGCGTCCCGCTCGTTGCCATCACAGGACAAGTCCCTCGCCGGATGATTGGCACAGACGCGTTTCAAGAAACTCCGATCGTCGAGGTAACGCGTTCGATCACTAAACATAACTATCTGGTGATGGATGTTGAAGATATCCCTAGGATCATTGAAGAAGCTTTCTTTTTAGCTACTTCGGGTCGACCCGGACCCGTTTTAGTCGATGTTCCTAAAGATATTCAGCAACAGTTTGCGATTCCGAATTGGGAACAGCCTATGCGTTTACCTGGTTACTTGTCTAGGATGCCTAAACCGCCTCAAGATTCTCATTTAGAGCAGATTGTTAGATTGATTTCGGAATCGAAGAGGCCCGTGTTGTATGTTGGTGGTGGTTGTTTGAATTCGAGCGAGGAATTGGGTAGATTTGTTGAGCTTACTCGAATCCCTGTCGCGAGTACGTTGATGGGTCTTGGGTCTTATCCTTGTAATGATGAATTGTCGTTGCATATGCTTGGAATGCACGGGACGGTTTACGCGAATTACGCTGTTGAGCACAGCGATCTTTTGCTGGCTTTTGGTGTTAGGTTTGATGATCGTGTTACTGGTAAGCTCGAGGCATTTGCTAGCCGGGCTAAGATTGTTCACATCGACATTGATTCGGCTGAGATTGGGAAGAACAAGACGCCTCATGTCTCTGTGTGTGGGGATGTTAAGCTGGCTTTGCAAGGGATGAACAAGGTTCTCAAGAACCGAGCGGAGGAGCTAAAGCTTGATTTCGGAGTTTGGAGGAATGAGTTGAATGAACAGAAACAGAAGTTCCCGCTGAGCTTCAAGACTTTCGGAGAAGCTATTCCTCCGCAGTATGCGATTCAAGTCCTTGATGAGCTTACTGAAGGGAAAGCAATTATCAGCACCGGTGTTGGACAACATCAGATGTGGGCAGCGCAGTTTTACAAGTACAGAAAGCCCAGGCAGTGGCTATCATCAGCAGGCCTTGGAGCTATGGGGTTCGGACTTCCTGCTGCGATTGGAGCGTCTGTTGCAAATCCTGACAAGATTGTTGTAGACATTGACGGCGACGGTAGCTTCATTATGAATGTGCAAGAGTTGGCGACAATCCGTGTACAGAAACTTCCGGTGAAGATACTCTTATTGAACAACCAGCATCTTGGCATGGTTATGCAATGGGAAGATCGGTTCTACAAAGCTAACAGAGCTCACACATATCTCGGGGACCCGTCAAAGGAGGACGAGATATTCCCGAACATGCTTCTATTTGCAGCAGCTTGTGGAATTCCAGCAGCGAGGGTGACAAAGAAAGCAGACCTCCGAGAAGCTATTCAGACAATGCTGGATACACCCGGTCCATACTTGTTAGATGTCATCTGTCCGCACCAAGAACACGTGTTACCGATGATCCCGAGTGGCGGAACTTTCAACGATGTCATAACGGAAGGAGATGGCCGGACGAAATACTGAGTGAGATGAAACCAGCCGGTGATTCTCATAGCTTTTCACAGTCTTGTATGCAATATAATAAAAGAACTTATTAGTAATTTCAAGTTTTTTGGTTTTTATATGTTGTTGAACTACTTTCTGGTTTCATATAAAACGGTTCTGTTTGGATCCAGTTCAAGGTCTAAGGCTAAACATATTCACTCAAAGACAGGCTCTTTCGTCTTTTCTTATTTCTGCTCGAACGTTATATAACACAGATTCAACAAACAGTCAAGAGAAGCATCAAGAATCCAACGTCATTTTACAGAAGAGGAAGACTACCGTTTTCCTCAGACTCGGTAGTTTTGAGGAAGAGGCATGACGCCGTCAAAGAAATCTCCAAAATAGCCAGATGGCTCATGGACAAGTTTCGCGATGATGTCTCTGAGAGTGATGAGTCCTTCGAGGTTACCAGAATCATCTACCACATATATCCTGTGGATCTTCTCGGCATCTAGCATCAATATCAGTTCCTTTAGTGTATGGTTCTTTGTGCAAGCGATCACACCACTCAGTATAGGAGCTGCTGTATCCCCACGCTTCTCCAGATGCTCTCTAACCGCTGCTAAGAAGTTCTTCGCTGTGATTGACCTAAAAAGATCAAGAGAAAGCTTTAAGCATTGACAATGCTGCCAAACGCGGTATGCGTTACAAGGATTTGTGGAAGTACAAACCTGTAGTCATGGTAGATCTCTGGTGCAGTGAGGAGAAAGTGAACATCTCTAAGGCTTATGTTGCCTACCGGCTTCTGACTTTTCCTTTCAATGACTGGAATGCCTCCGATTCTCTTTCTCCTCATCAGCTTGAACGCCTGAAGAACTGGCTCGTCCTCATAGATCTGAAACAGGAACAGTGATCTGTTAGAAGAAAAGAGAAGAAGCCAAGAGATTTCAGTAAGATTAGAAGCTGACTTTTATGATATGATCCTTTGACATGGTGGGAAGACCGACTTCAGAGAGAGTTTTGATTCCCCAATCCTCAAACCAGTGAAGCCCAACGCATTCTGCTAGCATATGAATAACTCCTGATTGAGTTATAATGTTCTCGATCTTTGCTTCGCCTAAATCAACCACCGGGATGCTCTTCATTTTGTACTTAGAAAGAAGCAACAGCATGGTTAAAAAGGAGTTCTCTTTCTGCAGAGCCAGGAATGGTGCCCATCGAAATGTTCCAGAGATATCTCGAACCTGTCATTGCATTTCAGAAACCGTAATCAGGAAAATGTAAAAATTGTGAGTTACTTTCGCCAAAACAATGATACAAGCTTCACCTTGGTGTTCTTATACAGCTCTGAAGAAGTAAGGACTTCAAAAAAGTTTCCAGAAGTTACTGCTGAATCTCCATTATCCAGAATATCAGCGGTGAAATCATGAGAAACCCCGTTCGAAGCTGCAACAGCAGGGCTTCTCGGAGATGAAGGGTCCAACTATTTTAAACAGTAGACAAGAAAGACATGAAACTATATGCTTCACAAGAAACCAGATGTTCGAAAGACAAGAGATTTGAAGAAACAAATGACCTGATGTAAAAGCCAAACAACAATGCCGGGAAACTCCACAATACCGATGTAACGATCGATCCAACTAGCATCTTCAGGAGCATCAACATCAACAACAGGCGCACTCAAAACCTTGAGCTTCGATAGTGTTTGAACAGCTTCAGCTAAACTTGTATCTGATCTTAACTCAATATCTACATAGTGAAACCACTAAAGATGTATCAACACAACAAATCTAAGACATCAGAACTAAAAGCAATTTCTGATTCCGAATCAAATTCCATCAACAAATCAATGATCAATCTCCAAATCATTCCACAGATAAGTCAACAATCCAAATCCTATACATAATGATCCTCCAAATCGTGATCAAGATCATGTTCGTTACCTTGAGAATTAGATGAGAGAGGAAAAGCAGAGACAGGGATGCTCTCAAAGCAAGCGTTAAGCTTCTCCTTAGGACTTAGCTGTGGCTTTTGCACATCCCAGAGATCTTCGACACGCATCCCTAGCTTCGCTTCAGGGCTCGAAACGTCACTTCGGTGTCCTAAGCTCTCGCTTCTCACTATCTTTATCTCCGGCACTTTCGCCATCTTTTCCGATGAACTCTCAGTGAAAAAAGTAACCGCCGTTTCACTCCGATGATACAACAAGAAGCAAAAGAAAAACGATTCTTCTCTTTCTCCGATAGAAGTTTTCTACGATTTGGTTATGATCTTTGCACTGAACTAGAGAGATTGAAACTACCTTTCATAGTAGAGAGAAAGATCTCGAAGCAGAGAAAATTTCAGAAGAAAATAATTCAACTCACTACTACCCACTGTCTTTAAAGTTTATAGATAAGGTCCCTATCTTTTTAATTTGTCAGAAAACTCCATGGACTTTTTAATTTTATCTTAAAGACACGGGCTATATTGTAAGAAAATGGATATTATTGGGTGAAACTGTGATTTATTTTTATTTCTTTTTCACGTGTTGTTTTGGTTAATGGTACACTGTAGTTGTATGAATCATACTCCTTTGAGTTGACTGAAAATCTAAGCCGTTGAATTTAAAGCTGATGACACGTGGAAGAAGTACATGAATGGTTTTGGGTCATTGTTGTGAAAGTGGAAAGGCAATGAAATGATTAATTTATGATAAGAATAATTTTGTCTGTGTCATTCATAGTCATCTTTATCCGATTTTAAAGTGTCTGCGCCAAATATTTTATTCATTTAATTGGAAAAAGATTAATATAGCCGACTCTAATAAAATGGCTTGACTCATACTATAAAGTATAACTATACCCACAATTACATTGAATAATATGGTTAAATAAAAAATAATTACTCTTCTTCTCAATAGTCATTTATATTGTTTTTGGCAAAATGGTATTTTAATTCGAGGAAGAAAAAAAAAGGTAAATGAAACTGTGAAAACAAAATAGTTAGAGTGATAAATAAAATATAAAGCAAACGTTTTCAACAACCGACCTTAGCTCAGTTGGTAGAGCGGAAGACTGTAGTCTGTGACAGCAAATCTTTAGGTCGCTGGTTCGATTCCGGCAGGTCGGATTATTATTTTTGCAATTTTATTGTAGTTTATGGGCCAAATCACAATGAAATACGATTTTTATTTAACCCATCAAAAGTTAAAAGCCCATGACCTAAACCAAGCCCAGTGAATAAAGTTGAACACCTCTTAATACCAATCGTTCGATTAACTTAACGTGACATCATCTTCACCGTTGAAACTTATTAATTCAATCATTTTTTACGAGTCATCTAACGGCCTTTATTAGTTTGATAATATCTAACGGTTCAAATTGCTAGAAACCACTTGATGAAAATACACCTTCCCGTAGTCAACTACTCCCAAAATTTTTTGTATAAAGATAAGAAAGTCGACGTAAGGCCGTAGAAGAAACGCGTCTTTGCTTTTCGTCAATCTGAGGATTTCAGAAGATTCACGAGTTTCTCTCCGGTCGATTTCTTTGGCTTCGTTGATTCGATATCTTCTGGATTCCTTTTTCCGATTCACCGTCCGGTAAGACCTTCCGGCATCTGTGACAATCGGCGGAAAGGAAGGAGAAAACAACCTTTCCTGGAAAAATTGACTTAGAGTTTTCCAGTTTTTTCTTCGACTTAGTTTCCAGATCTGGTTTGATTTTACTCTCTTTCTTTGATTGATTGTCGAATCTGGTCGTCGATTTGATTCTCCTAGGGTTTCATCATCTTGGTTGTATTCTATTGACGATTGGTGATTAGGGGTTTTTTTGCTCCTATCGTAATTTATTCGATTGTTGAATTGAGAAGAATTCTGGTTATCTAATACGATGGCAGCAGGAGGAGTTGAAGTTTCCAGAAGCTCTGTTGCCGTTGATGGTACTCGTGGTCTTTATTCACGCCATGGTGGTAGAGATGGTGATAGGCGACAAATCAAACGACCCAACGAACTCAATCGCAGGTGGAATGATGGATCGCGCCTGGTTTCTCAAAGAGGTGAAGCCCGTGAGGAAGAGCGACGCCCTGAGAAGAGGAGGAAGTATTCTCCTCTCTCATGGGAGAGAGAAGATAAAGTGGTTCAAGCGCAACTTAGCGAGGAGACCTTAATATCCAACCGGGCTCTTGATATTGGCATTCAGTCACCGGAGTTCGTTTCGAAAGTGTCTGTCCCGCCTGTAGAAGCTCAATTGTCTGGTCAATATCCTTTTGATGATCTTGAGGAGGGCCAGTTGGAGGAGGAGCAGGTGGTTCGGGCTCCGAATATTGTGACGTCTAAATGGGCAACGATTTTGGATTCTCCAAAGGAGGATTTAAGAACTGATGTTGTCAGGAAGAGCAAATGGAACAGGAGCAGTTTGTCTCCAGAGAGCGGTGAATTGCTAGGGGGTGTGTCTGAAGAACGAAGGTCCAACTCATCTGGGTCTGGTAGTGGCCATCGTCGCAGCTCAGAACCGCGTAGTGCTCATGAACATTCAGAGCATGAATGTTCTCCTTCTGATTTTAACGAATCAGAAATCGATGAGCCAGATTCCTCTGAAGGAGGCTTTAGCATGCTATCTGGTAGTAGAGATGTGAACGAATATCAGAAGCTAAGCAAGATCAATGAAGGTACTTATGGGGTTGTCTACAAAGCTAAGGACAGGAAGACAGAAGAAATTGTTGCGCTTAAAATGATTAAGATGGACAGGGAAGATGAATATGGATTCCCGTTGACATCTCTGAGGGAAATCAACATTCTTTTGTCGTGCAATCACCCATCGATTGTGAATGTTAAGGAAGTTGTTGTGGGAAATGGTGGTAGTGTGTTTATGGTCATGGAACACTTAGAACATGACTTGAGAGGTGTAATGGACAGGATGAAACAGCCTTTCAGCACCAGTGAAGTGAAATGCCTGATGATACAGCTGTTGGAGGGTGTGAAATACCTACATAGCAACTGGATTATCCACAGGGATTTAAAGCCTTCTAATCTTCTAATGAACAACAACGGGGAGCTGAAAATATGTGATTTTGGCATGGCTCGCCAATACGGGAGTCCTATTAAGCCGTACACTCAGTTGGTTGTTACACAGTGGTATAGGTGAGCAATTCGTTGGACACAAAGCATTTATTTTTTTAATTGTGAGACTAAAAGCTAATCAGATGCATTATGTTTGTGTTGTAGGTCCCCAGAACTTCTTCTAGGAGCAAAGGAGTACTCAACCGCAGTTGATATGTGGTCGATTGGGTGCATTATGGCTGAGTTGTTGTCTTTAAAACCTCTGTTCCGAGGAAAAAGTCAGAATGATATTGACCAACTTCAACAGGTAACTGTTGTTTTTCTGGTGTCTGTATATACCATGTTTTCTCTGATGAGTATTGACCCGTTATTAATAAAAACCTTTGAAATATTTGCACAGATCTTTGCGGTTCTTGGAACACCAAGCGAGGCAATCTGGCCTGGATTCACGTCATTGCCAGGTGCAAAAGCCAAGTTTCGTAAGCAACCGTGAGTAATATTGTTGTGTTAAGTTGTTTGTTGTGTTGTTGTTTGTTATTACTCCTAACAGGTTAGTCTGATCATTCCGTTCATATCTTTGCAGGTACAATTTACTGCGTAAGAAATTTCCTGCTGTATCTTTTACGGGAGCTCCAATTCTTTCAGATTTAGGGTTTGATTTGTTGAACAGATTACTGAGTTTTGACCCCGAGAAGCGCCTTACGGTTGACGAGGCTCTTAGCCATGGCTGGTTCAAAGAAGTGCCTCTTCAGAAATCCAAGGAGTTGATGCCGACATTTCCTCCAAAGCGTAACTGAGAATCTAAACTAATATTTATTGGGTTCAGGGAAGTTGCTGGTCATGTCTTGTATCTTTCCTTCCTTACTCAAACAGACTTTTTGTGATTCTTGACACATGGGATTTGAACCCAAGAGGTTGGCTGATGTTCGCGGGGTGCAGAAAGCATTGGAAAAGTTGCATTCGGATTGATGTGTAAATATGAGTGGTCGGTCCATGAAACTGCAAGGTGTGTGGGTCTTTCTTTATCTCTCTCTTGGTCTCTCGTTTAGTTCTCCTTGTATTACTAGTATTGAAATAGATTGTAGTGGAGAGATCCATTTAGCTTTTGAGTTTCTGATATCGTCTCTTCTCCTTACATACATTTTGTGTTATCTTTCTTTATGAGGAAAAAAATACAAAAAGGGTTTACCCGAAAAGTTGGAAGGGCATTTGCCATCTG
>OVAN01005695.1:0-18690 GCA_900406275.1 Anastatica hierochuntica | reverse complement strand
TAGACTCAAATCATTAAAAGCGAACGCTTATCCTTAACACTTACAGGTAGTGAGAGTAGCTTACCATTCACCAGTAGTCATTGCAAGAACAAGAACCGTTAGTGAAACAATGAAACCTATTGTTGTCTCTAACAACAATCTCTCTTCTCGTGATTTTCGATATCAATTTCATCGCTTGATGACAATCTCTGCATACTCTTAGGTTCTTCACCACTCGAATCGCTTCACCATTAGTCGTACTGATCAGCCCGAAAGCAACCGCGAGCTTCTCGCTATGATACCCCAAAACCGTTTCTTTTTCTTCGTCTTCGACATCGAACATAACACATTCTGTTGTTGGAACAAAACCCATAAGCCTCATTTCATTACCCAATTCTTCTAGCTTTGCGTATATCTTATCGGTTAAGGGATGCGATTTGTCATCTGCGAGAAATTCGTGGACTTTTCCTTCCAATTCGATCCAACTTAACCCCGGGATCTTCTTCATACCTTTCTTGTTCATCGTGTCTCTTACTTCAGACGCTTCGTCCCATCTGCCACTAACCGAGTATATCATAGATAACTGAATGTAATTCCCTGCATTCCACGGCTCCAAAGCGATGAGTTCTTTGAGAACACGTTCTGCTAATCGAGTTTCTTTGACCAGTCTGCACCCGCTAAGTAACGCTCCCCAGATTATCGCGTTTGGCTTCATGGGCATATCGCAGATCAAGCGGTATGCGTCATCTAACAGTCCTGCTCTGCCCCAAAGATCTACCATACAACCATAATGCTCAATTGTGCGTTTCAGAGCGTAAACAGAGCTCATGGTGTTGAAGAACCGACGCCCATCTTCGATTAGGCCTGCGTGAACACACCCACATAGCAGTCCAAGGAACGTGGACCCGTCGGGTGAGATACCTAGCTTCTCTGTTTGTCCAAAAACCGCAAACGAGAGCTTAACGTAGCCATTCTTGGCTAGACCAGTAATTGCAGCGTTCATTATAACTACATCCCTCTCTTTCATATCTTTGAACACTTCGAAACCACGAGTCATAGCCCCACATTTGGCATACATATCGATCAACGCATTGCCCATAAACGGATTGGTCAAGAACTCCTTCCTATCTATTAAACTACTTCCCCATTCGCCTAGATCAAGTGCCCCTAGGCTTGCACAACACGAAAGAAACCCGACAATGGAATACTTGTCCGGTTTCAGATTCTCCTGTAACATCCGGCGAAATAACTCCACACCTTCTTTCGGGAGGCTATTCGACGCATACCCTTGTATCATAGTGCTCCAAGTAACTATATCTTTCTCCGCCATAGAGTCGAAAACAGAACTTGCTTTCTCCATCTTCCCACGCTTTGCGTAGAGATTAACAAGCGTTGTCGACACAAGAGAGTTCTTCCGCATCCCAATCTCTTCCATGAGCTCAACAATCCATTCTGCAGTATCGAAATCTCCTACACAAACACAAGTAGATACAATTCGATTAATCAAGAAACTATCCGGTCTCACGCCCATCTCCACCATCTTCTTGAACAAATCAATAGCCTCCCTTAGCTTCCCGGCAGCAATATACCCACTAATAAAAGCCGTCCAAGAAACAACGCTTCTCTCAGGAATTTCATCGAACACTTTGTGGGCATCATCACCACAACCATATCCGGAGTAAACAGAGAGCAGGCTAGTCATAGCGCCGACATCGCGAGCATACCCACATTTCACAACAAGAGAATGAAGATGAATCCCAAGCCGGAGATTCCGGGCTCCGACGCAAGCCTTGAGAACGAAAGGGAAAGTGAAACCATGAAGGGAGAGACCATGTTTACGAACAGAGAGGAAGAGATCGATGGTTTCATGGAAGAAACGATTGTTGACGAAGCCATTGACGAGAGTATTGTAAAGGAAAATGTTGGGGAATTGAGTATGAGAGAAGAGGAGTGAAGAGTAATGATTTTCGCGAAAGGAGAGTGTTCGCTTGAGAAGGAGGTTGATGAGGAAAGTGTCACGGTGGAGATCGTTGCAGATGAGAGATCCGTGGATATTCTTCAGATGATTGACGGTGGTTGCGACGGAGATTAAGGTTTTGATCTGTTGAGCTTTCGATGTTGTTGTTGATGAGACGGTGACGACGATGCTCATTTCTTCTTTAAAACCCTAACGGTTTTCTCTCTCTCCCGCCAATTTTTATTGGAGACTTTGCTTTGTTCGTTAGAAATTTTCGTTCCCTTTTATAACAATCTTTTTTGAAAGTCCTCGAAATTTTTTTTCCTTAGAAAACAGCTAAACATTATATCCTCGAAGTTCCTTTAGATGTTCGTTAAGAAAAAAATAACACTTAAGTTCGTGCTTAGATATTTAATTTTATGTGCGTTTTTAAAACTACAAATACATATCAAAAAGTTTATAATAATTATTAATAAATAAACATAAACTGAGTGTTTGTTCAATATCAAGTTTTCTCTCTAAATTTATTTTTTTCTTCGAATTTAACTTGCGATTTTAACAACAGTAACAAATTTACCCTTCGAGTTAAACAAAGAAAATTGCATTTATACATTTTAAATTTAATTCTTAAGTATTGACAAAGACAAGCGAATTTACAAAATTTTATTTTGTTAATATTGGGAACAAAGCAACTATAGAAAATGATGAAGAAAAAGCAACACTTACTTGACTCTTTGAGTAGCAAGATGGAGCAATGTGCGAAAGAATTGAGGAGGGTACATTGGTGGCTGCTCTGCTAATGCCTAATAGGTTTCCCAATCCCGAAAACAAAAACAAAAATGTCAATGCAAGACCGAGAAACCGAGAAGTATTGCAGGATCTGAACATGTATATACGAAAATGCGAAAGTTACCTGTTGGATTAATACAGTCGAAGGAGTCATTCCCGGAACTGTGTTCACTTCTATTACCAGTACCTGCACAATTTCTTTTGTGAGAACCCAGAAAACTGAAATTATTAGTAGAGTGCAGAGTGATTCCGTGGATCATCTATTACCTCTCCGGTTTCAACGTGCACGAAAGCATCGATCCGTGAAAACCCCTCCAAACCAAGAGTCTCCGCAATCAGCTCAATGCCTTGTTTGCATCTTTCCAAAGCTTCCTTGCTGAAATAAACACAACTCATCAGCTTCTATATACGGGTTTTTTTCTGTCTTTCTCTTCTCTGTGTTTTCGAGTCATTAGATCAAATGAACAAACCTCATGATTGTTGGTGGAGGTGGAGTTAGGTTTATGCCAGTGCCGCCTAATAAAAGATATAATTACATATGGTCACTGTGAAGACTAATACTCGCATAAAAATAAAAAGACGACGACGTGGAATGGCAAAGAAAGACAAAGGAGGGAGTACCTTGGAACTTCTCCTCAAGTGACAATATATCGCCACTTTCCTTGACAGTAAGACTAGGACTAAGTGAATGCATTGACCCGCGCTTACCGATTACACCCACGGTTATCTCTACCCACCGCCTCATACCTTTCCAAGAGAGCTGCTGTTTGGCTTTGGACGAAACTATGATTTCATCGGTCTCGACAAATGGTTCAAAAATCAGGAGTTCGGGGGTAGGATTTGGCATCTCAATCACTCCATGAGTCTACACACAAGTAAAGATATGGATTTGTATTGTCCTGCTTTAACAATGAATACCGTAACCTTGAACTAATAGAAGGATTTTTTTTATACCTTTGAAAAAGTGTTCGGAGGAATCCTAGGTAGACAATCTTTTAAAGCTTGCACATACACAGCAAGATCTTTAGAGGAACTGCAGGAAAGCCCAACTGTTTAAACACACGAACTAAAATTAGTGGTAGTGAAGGGCGAAAGGTTTTTTGAATACGAATTACCATAATCTAGCAACACCAGTAGAGCAACCATCCCTTGCCGGTTTAACGCACAATGTCGGGCACCGAAACTTAGAGATCAACTCATCCCAAACGTTTGAGATGGTCTCATGCATTATATCTTCTGTTCTCTTCACATCTTTGCTTATGGTACGAACCCCAAATGCTGAAAGCTGTTGTTTACTCGAAATATCAAAAACATGCAATGTGTTACCTCACGTTTTTTCCAATATAATAGCTTGAATAGTATATTGACTTGTAACCGTACATGACTAAGCATCTGAGATGTCATAACCTTGTCCATGCAAATCCTTGAAGCTTGTACACCTGGGCCTTTATTTAAGAACGTAAAAGGAAAATAAACAATCAGGTGAACATATTTCATGTGGAGAATCAAAGAAAAACTTGAATACTATATCATATGTTGCAACAAACCTGTGTAAGCAATTCCTTCGTTCTCCAGCAAGGCCTGCAATGTACCATCTTCCCCGATTCCTCCATGTACTGTCAGTTGGCATTTGAAAATATAATCACAAAAGCATTCCACACTAAGGATAAGCAACGGAGGTTCAGTTGCATACAGAATGGAAGTACTCTCTTTATCAACATAGCCTCAACGGAGGCCTTTTTATTTAGTTTGTTGACGGCAGTTTTCTCATAATATCATATTTCCTCTTGTTAATACAAAATAGAAAACATAGCTGTCTCTCGGTTATAGTCTGACCTGCAATGAAGACGGTTGCTTGAGATTCCTTGGCAAGCTTAGTCCACTCTTTCAATGAGAATTTCATGGGCAGTTCGTCTGTTATATCAAAACCTGCAAACCAGCTTTGATTCTTCAAACCATCCATAAGATCCTCCATCACTTGCTTCTGCAGCAGAGATGTAAACAGAGCCCGATCAGGCTCAATTGCTTCCAAGCACGCTGCAAGAATTTCCTCGGCAGTGTGTCTTAGCACAACAGAGTAGCTGTGAAGAAATAGAATCATTGGTCATGTGGAATGATAAGGAAAAATAAAATTCTTCTATGCATGCACGTGAATTGTCATAATGTGTTGTTCCACTCCATATAAGCTTTGCCTTGCTTGACATCAATGCGGTACTGTATTTAAAGTCAACGTTTGTATCTATCTACAAACTACTGTAAATCTTATTTCTACTAGGAGTTCAAGAATATACTTACGGTAATAGCCAGACATCTCTGTTGTCCAAATCAGATTCGGTTTTGTCCGGAAATGCACCTGATGAGTTGCTAAATGATGGGGAAAGCAAGCAGGGGGTTACTTTGAGCTGTAAACAACACGATTACCAGAGTCAGGGAAATGTTGCTGAACCTATGATTTAGCTTATATATTACAGGTTAACGCAATGCCAGCTCGAATCGGTGATTTCATAAGATGCATGAGTATACCATGACTACACCTCAAATAACATGATGCTGCATTTTTCAACTTACATCGTCAAATCTTTGCAAATTAATCCAAACATTTGTTCCACTCATGACGGAGACCTGCCGCTCTGAAGTGTCTCCTCCAAATATGACAAATACTTTCTGAACGTCCCTGGGCGTTTTGAGGGTTGTTGAACCTCGAGGAAAATGACTAGATCCATAGTCATACCGAGTAAGATGGGGAAACCTTGAGCTAGCTCGGTAGACGATTGTTCGTAAAATGTTTGAATGAGAAAACCCAACCTGAATGTTAGAATTAGTTATATAAATAGACAGTCATGTATGGTAATATAAAGTTCTAAATAACCTGAATGCTCGAATAAACTCGGCATGCATGAGAGAAAATAGGAATAATGAACAACACATCGCAGCATAAAATTCTAGGAAGAGAAAAATAACAGTGTGAATCATGTTATTTTTATCAGCGCATTGACTGTAATTAGGAGTTGGGACGAATAGAGTACAGCTACAAGCATTTCACAACACACGAGAAGACAAGTTGAACATAGTATGGGACAGTTTGAAGCACATTGTTAACATAACATCAATGTTACACATCTTTAATTACCTTAGAAGCCTGCTGGAATAGAAAGCTAGTTTGCTCCATGCCACTTATCTGTGAAACCAGTTGAGAAAAGCATCCGAGTGTTACTTACAAGAATGCAGAGTACAATTAGCAGATCGGGGTAAACTCTTAAGGCCCAAAAAGTTCGCAATAGGCTAACCAGGTTGATGTCTGTGAATACAATATCCTCTGTTCTGCATCCTCTAAACTTATCATTTGTAGATGATGATAAATTTGAATTGGGAGACAAATACCATCCATCGATGCGAGCAAAATCACGAAGACCTAGCTTTTGAAATAGAAGAGATGCCTCTTTGCGGATACTTTTGATAACATGGATAGGGAAACGAGGAGGAGTGTGATAGGTGACCTGTTAATTTTTAAAAAACGAATTATGAAAGGTAAAGCTACTAAAATTTGGAACTCAAAATGCTGAGAAACCACTTTCAATGCAGCTAAGAAAAAGAAAGGCCCAATGTTTACATTTTGCAATTCAGAAGTAAGGGCATGAAAAAATCAAAGTATCAAACACAACTTGCATTATGGGTACTGGAAAACGCAAGATCATGTTTCTTTGAATACCTGTTGCGTGGGCAAATACTTCTTCCGGTAGTCAAAGATCGCATCTATTTTCGTATCACCTTTGTCATGGAGCTGAAGTTGCACCTGACCACATGAGCATTTGGATAAAAACAAACTTAAGCATGATATTGAGGTAGAGAACCATTCAATACAACCAATAACCTGTCTCTATAATCGAGTCATCAAAAAATGAAAAAGAGATGGTGAAAAAAGGTTCTGCTATGTGCTTCCAATTTAGTGCAATATATAATTGAGGCTCAAGTTTTACAAGTCTAAGATTAACATGATTCATGTAAAAGTGGTCCATATATTAGTTAAGACTGAGCCTTGGACCCAAAAAAAAACATCTGGCGGAAGCTCTGAACCAGTGAAACTTAACCGAAAGTGAGATTACCTCAGAGGGCAACAGCACAACAGGATGGCAATCGGAACCAGAACCCACATCCAGGACGATAGCAGTGAACTCATATGCATCTTTAATAAACACCTCCACAACAACCCTATCATCAATTCCCTGCTGGACAACAGAAGAAAACAAACAACTGCCCCCTCAAACATAGCTTGCAATCCTGAACGAATAGAGATTTCCCAGAAATAAGAGATTTCCATCCTTCCACCTCCAAATTTCTATTCAGATTTTCCAAGTTTCAAAACAACGGATACCTCTAGAATAAGTTCAGTAGCCTTCTTAATTGAATCATTTACGCCGAAAGCAACCTTGACACCAATGCTTGATCCTGCTCTAGCTGGTTTTACCTGAAACAAGCAGATGTGAAAAGAAGAAACCAAAACAAATGAAGAGGAAACTGAGTCTCTAGGCAATATTCTATATGACCAAACTGTGAACTGGCCGGATGCTTACCACGACTTTTCCCACCTCGAGGTCCAGCTGGTTATCTGTAAACCATTGTGCTACTTCACTTTTGTCTACTGTAGTTCCCTTTTAATAAGAAAAACATCTGATAAGAAACAAGCGATTTATTTCTTGATCAAACATGTACAAAGCATACAACTCTACGCAAATCAACATCACTAGCTAGAAATAGAACAGGTTTGTCGATATATAGGTACTAGAAACTGAATGCAAATAAAGAGACGTGCTAGCATAGACAATACACTACCTGCACCAAGTAGTTTGGTACTGACATGAACCCATGTTCCTTGAGCTCCAAAGAGGCTTCATACTGGAATTAGTTCGCTGTCAATAGTCAGAATTATATAACTAAGCTGCCGATGAATTTCTAACAACACAATCAGAGAGCTGACTTGCTAAGAAGCAAATACCAAACCACTCAAATTATTTACCTTGTCAAAGGCTCGGCGGCATTCACGGGAACCAGTCCCAACAAATGGAATGTTGTGACTCTCCAACAGCTCCTGCGTAGAATTAATCAATTCTGCTAAAGCTCTGTAACATATGCACTTCCAACATAAAAGAAACTTGACCAAAAATTACAAAACAAGAAACCTGAATACCACCATCTTCACCAAATCGACCATGAATAACTGGGAAGACAATGTCAACAGCGGAAACAAGATGCTCTGCCAATTCTGATAACGAAGAGAATCCTTGTGCCAGACTGCATCAGGAAACAAACTAAGCCACTCAGCTAAATCAGTTACTATTGTTGAACCCTTGAACGAGTCTCATAATCCTTGTACATTATATATACCTCACCTCTCAAGCTTGAAATCAAAATCTGCTGGAGTATTCGAATACAGCTGAAATAATTTTCACAAACCCAGAAAAAGATAAGATACATACAGCAGAACTTGTCGAAATGTGTATACAATGCAGCAAACCTGGGCGGAGGAAATTGCAAAAGCTTGAAGATCAGGATCTATGTAAAAGCAGCTCACACTTATACCATTACCCTGATGAATAAAACCATCAAACACAATTCAAACGAGATAATGAATACTAAAATTTTACAGATCCAAAGGTGAAATTGATCAAGGGAAAAGGAATTTTAGAGAACCTGAAGATGATCGAGAACTGATCTAGCAGAGTTGAGAGAAATCCCACGCTCCGCCGATGGACCTCCGCAAATGAGTCCAACTCTCAGATTCCTACTCTTCTTCTGTGTCTTCTCATCTCCGTCGGCAACGACCGCCTTCGACATGGTTCTTAATGCTCCGGTTCCTCGGAATCTCTTCATTCCCAAAAAATTGCTTGCTCTCTCGCTGTGTGGATTCTTCTGATTCAGCTTCAGTGTAGTCGGTCCGACCGTCGTTACTCGAGAAACACCGTCTCCTCCTCCGGTGCCGTTAGTCATCGACAAGCTGACTCCGATAGCCATAGACGCCATCTCTAGAGAAGATTTCTCAGAAAGAGACTTTTCGTCTCCGTACAAAGAATCTTTTTAAACAGTCTCGAAATTTTTTATTTTTTCATCAAAGGAGCGAATTAAATTATTCGAAAAAATTATACATTTGCACGCGGGAGAGCCTATGGGCCTTAAACTTGGGCCTCATTCTGAGGTTAAGCAGGGGTGAAAGTTGGGTTTCGGATCGGATTCGGGTCAGATCTCGTCCGTGTTTCGGGACATATCATTAAACCCCGTTCAGATATTTTATATCTAATCAGTTCGGATATATTCAGGTTCAGATTAGATTTAGTAAGGTAAGAGGGATAAAGTATACTCGAAATTATTTCGAGTACATATTTTAATGCACCATGTAACAAAGTAAATGAAAAGACTTTTCTACAATTACTTTGACCATTTTCTTTTACACATGAAACAAATTTGGAAACAGAATTAATAAAAACGAAATCACACACACAAAGAAACTATTCACAGACACCATTTATGTGCGTTGCATAGGAAGAGAGATCCATAACTTATTTGGTGAAGCCTCTTTCATTAATGTTTTAACTTAAGACCTTTCTTCGACAGAGGCTAACGAATTACTATAAACCACACCAACTTTACCTCTGACCCGATACCGACCTGACCTGGACTGGTTTTCGCTTCTTTTTTTATGACCAGAGCAACGTTTTCACTTACGGACTGGGACTCATCTTGTTTGTGAGTTGTCGTGGGTGTATACAGAGACGAATGAGTCGACAGCTCCAGCTGCAAGTAGAACCTGATACGGATGAAACGTGAGGCAACTCACTGAACCAATCTTCTGTGCCATGAAGGACGGGTAGTAACGGATTATCCCTAGTTGTTCTCCTTGAAGGTTAAACACTTTAATGAGCTGTTTTGCAGATCCGCTAGCTAGGATTGGAGCGTGTCTGTGAACAGCTAAGGCCGTTAGTGAACCCCTGTGTGCATCGATTGTCAGGTATGTGTCCCTTGTTGTTCTAAGGTCTAGGAACTGTATGTCACCCGCCTGTGATGCACTCACCACCTGAAAAATTAAAAGAGAAGCAGCAAATGTTGGCCACGGAAAAGTTATAAAGAATTGAGGAACTCTTCTAAATAGGCATGGACATAAAAACCAAAACAAGCTGAAAATCTTCAACCCAGACCCGAACCAAAATCTATTTTGAAACCAAATGCCCAGGCCTAGTAAAAATGGTATGAAAGCTGACAGCACAGAAATAGTTTTTAGTTTGCAACCTTAGCGGGATCAAGTCCAGGCTGAAAACTGAGTCCAACCACTCTTTCAACTTTCTGATGAGGCCGAGTAGCGCAGGCAAGCCTTCAATAGAAGAAATGAAATTAGGTGATGTACTGAGAAGTATTTTGGTGTTGTCATTCTCGATATAATTGGAAGGAGTTCTTTTTCAAATTTGCCGGTTAAGAATTAACTGTAAAGCAACTTACGGTTCAGGTGAGCGAATATCATAGAGTCTCAAAGATCCGTCGGTGAAACCAGCAGCAAATTGACCTCCATGCACTTGAGAGGCCGACTACAAAGATAACATAAAGAAGTAATAAAAAAATAGCAGACAATAGTGTCTTGCATATTATTTCTTCCATTGATCAATCCCGACATATCATATTTTATCGGTAGCAAATCATGACTTCTAGAACATTTTCTATGCTAAAGAAGAAAGTTATCTGTGCAGACTTACAAGTGCTGTGACTCCACATTCTGACTCGGAAGGAATAGATCTGACAAGCTGTTCTTTCTCGAGGTCCCAAAGTGCGACTGTTGACACCTCCCCAGAAGCATACTGTTAAATACCAGAGATTCATAAAAAACGACAAATTTCATAACTTGGAAAATAAAAAGAAAGAAACAATACACAGTGTGATTGACGCAGCACAAACCAGGTAACCAGACTGTTGTTGCCAGTCCACGACAGCGTTCAAGTCACGTGCACCGGGCTTCTGCCCCTGGATTGACGAAAACCCCGTAACAAGCTTTTGTTTACCCTTTGTTGCATAGTTTTTCCATATTCGAACTGATCCATCACCTATCAAAATTCCAAAAGCTTATGTAAAACACAACTACCATTTCTGAGCAGCTACAATCAATCAATTTGCAAGCATTTGAAAGACTGGGTGGTAAGAGGTGAATATTACATGACGCAACAAGTAGCAGAGGGTCGTCAAGTTCATTGACGAGACATAACTTTGAAATTCCTTTGTCAGGAAAATCGTGATTGTCAAAGCCATTGAGAAGAGTTGCTTCCTCATAGTTCCACACTCTGTCAGTAAAATACAGTAAATTACTTAGGACAGTAGAGGCATCTCGATTAAAAAATGTTACAAGAGACTGAAAGAGAAGATCAAACTATAAGAACAGTTTCTACGGCAAGCTTTTTCTAAATGATAATACTAAACAGAGAGTTCTGATCCAATAGATCATAGCTTCAAAAGGAAACATCTATTGTTTTAGGGGAACTAGAGTGCAATTAGCATAACATAAGGTTAACGTGAATGCAAGAAGATGATCTAAGATCCAAATTTTAGCTATGCTCTGAAGAAACTTGCTTACCTGATCCGCTCATTCTCATCTGCAGCAACTACGATAGGAGAGAAAGGGTGAAGCAGAGTTGTCTTTGTTCCTGTTTCAAACTTCGTATCCCAATTAGCAATTGGATTATTGCTGAGCTTGCTAATAGCTGGTGAAGGTAAAATGTAGCAAGTTAATTCAAGTGACTAATGTAGGTATAAAACAAACCAGAGATAGCAGAGAAAAACTATTTACAAGAGTGCTGGCATTTTGCAATATGCTCAAGTGCGAATTTTTCTTTCTCTTCTCTTTTGGTAACTATCTCTTGACTAGCATCCGCGCCACCGAGAAGCGGTTTAGAAAAGTGGCCACAACTCCAGTTGTAGATAGTTGATTGTGGAAGCAAACTACGTTCTGTTCCACTGACGCCTAAAAGCGGATCAGCCAATCCTGAGTCCGGTGAACCCATCAGATGAGGCCTAAACTCTAACGAACAAACTCTCCTCAGTCCACTTAGATAGTTTGTTCTAGGAGGGCTGACCGGAGGAGTTCTAAAACTTAAGGGCAGATTACCTGTCATAAACAACAGCCCAAGATCAAAACTCACGAACACTCAATAAAGGACAGCCTTCTGAATAAAGCAAAATTTTAATATTTTCGTATCAAGTGATGATCATAAAACATTTCATAAAGACCTACCTGAATGCATATCAAACCATGAGGATGAACGAGCTAGGCCAGCAAGAGGAGTGTGAGATGTCGTAGCAGCTTCCCCTGGTCGGCCAGTGGGCTTCGACGGTTTTGCAACAACTTGTTCGATTCCAATAATAGATAGCACACGCCGACCGAGACTTGCAATACGTGGAGATGGATCTTTAGCTAATGCAAACATAGCTTGAACACACTGCGAATAAACAGCTTTGTCCAACAATCGTTGCTGATGGACAGCTCCATTGCTGGCACTGTCATGCATGATTCCGGAATCAGAATGTATGGAAGAATCATCAGATAATGGAGATCCATGCATTAGCCCAGACGAGCCAATAGGGCTGCTTGAGATCCTAGCTTCACGAGCCAGTGGTTGGCTATCAGTGCTAGCTCTGGTCAGAGGACTCGCGTGTAAAGAAACAATTGTTGCACTCCCCGCATCATGGAGTTTAGCTATTGAAGGGCGCGACGTAAGCAAAGAACTTGACTGAGGCTTCCAATATGAAGCTGCGGCTGACTTTAGGTGGTGCTTGTGGCCAAAGGCAAAACGTGCAAGAGCTGCAGGGACATTAACAACAGATAGACTGGGGATCAAATAAGGAAAAGTTAAAAAAAGTTAAAAAGTGAGCAAGCCACGCTTCAAGATATGCATATTGCAGAATGAACAAAGACAGACATTTGGCAATGTATAAAACTATAAATGAACTCTCTAATCAAGGAACAATATGATTTCAAGGTTGTATAAGCTTTAAACTACCAGCCTTTCCAACTAACGCATCAAATAAATTTGGATGTCTAGGTAAATTGGAACTCGTCAAATCTAGCAAATGATAAATCAATAAGTAAAATGTAGGAGGCGTATCTCAATTAAAATAATCGCATTAGGTTAGAACTTTTTTACTTAGAAGTTAAGTGACTCTGACGCTAATTAGGAGGAACCCATAGTCCCACTATCATGAAAGTTCAAGAGTTGCATTCTTTGCGTACCTACAGCAACCTCTGCTCGGACAAGTGGACTACCATCTGAAACTACATCTAATAGACTGTTAATGATAGCTTCTTCAACTCTAATTTTTTCATCATCATCAAATTCATCCTCCACAACAGCTTTATTGGAGTCAAACCCAATGTCAAGTAACGTACCGAGGGCAAAAACAGAAGCAGCCCTTACCTGCAAGAGAATGTTATTGTCAGAAGCTACACTGCTACATGAACGACACTCTACAGAATTCTGAGCTTCACCTCAGGTTGGGGCTCGGATAGCAGAGGTGCCAACTTTTCAAAAGCATTTGCCTCCCTGCCCATTATTTGGGCCTCCACAAAATCTTCCCACAACTTTCCAAGACAAAGACAAAGCCATTGTAGAAACAGTGGCTCTGGCTGTGGATCACTAGTTCTGGACGCTTCAAGGTGCCCAAGACAAACACCGATCAAATTCGCTTCAAGACATGCTTCCTGGCCTCGCCGGTGTCCGTCCACAATGACAGCCAGAACAAAAGCAGCCATAGCTCGCTGTTCTGGGAATGCATCCGAGCTATCTAGAAATCTTATGAAATATGTATGCCCTCCATCCTTCACAAGATCAATTTGACATGACTGAAAACAAATAAAGGCCAGTCAATGTTAGAAAAATCCAAAGACTGAAACTATAAGCTTAAGCACCATGAAAGTGAGATCACCGGAGAGATAAACAACTTGATCCAATGTCAAATGATATGAAATAAAATATGCAGACAGATATTGGTATATTTAGGCCAATCAGCATTCATCTCAAACTAGATGAAAAACATAATGTCGTCTCTGTTAGGGTCACACCCAATAAACAACAAGTGCACACTAAGAAGACAGCCACAAAAGAAACTAGCACAAATTTGTAAAATAACAAGCAGGGGCATACCCAACATCTTCGTCCCAAAAAGTAACTCATAGAACGCGTCATTATTTACCTTATCAAGTGCAAGAATTTTTGTCCATATGAAAACAAGGATCTGTCTTAGCTCATTCGTTGTTGTTTGCAGAAGCTTGAGGACATATGGGAATATTCCGACAGACAAAGCCTAGAAAAATAATCGCTTCTCGTGTAAAGACATACACATGATAACCACAAGAAACTATGTGTAAATCAAAGGGAAAGAGAATACAAATTTAGAATTTAGAATATACCAGATCCACAGCCCATGAACCCATATCAAGAAACCTTCCAAGAAGTACAAGAGCACGAAACCGATGGCACTGGCTAAGTAACACCTGAAGTAAATCAGAGTCTATAAATAAGCTAAAACAGTAATATGCAAGCAAATCTATGATGGAGAGTCCAGAAGGAAGCCATGCACACAAAACCCAGGCGTGCAGAAGTAAGAAATGAAAATGGCTCTCTCCGCCTCTAACAACAAAATTGGAAATGAGTACAGAAATTTAGGTTGCACCTGAAGAACAATGGGCAACTGCTCTGGTGGCTTCTTATGCTCAGATCCATGATCAAGCCACACCTCAAAAGCTGTCAGTTGCTCAGTAAAAAATGGACTTGGCTAGTAAAAGAAAAGGAACAAATATTATCATCAAGACAGGCACTGTCTTATACAATTACAAGAAAACTATACAAGACAAAACAAACCTGGAACTCTGTGTTTGGGTCCTGAACGAGTTGGGGAAGTTGAGAAAGACAGATCTCTGCAGCCATGTCCCATGCATCCCTGTAAAGCATGCAACAAATAGCTTAGGACATATCTAGACACAACATTTATCTAAAAGAAGAATAGGGTTCTTGTTAAATACCACATATGATGTTGATGCGTAGGAGGCAGCATAGGGTGAGATATTGGATTACAATTCGCGGACCGCATTATTCTCTCAGCAAGTAAGAAATTTCGGAAAAGACTAGCGACCAACAAATCCTGTCTGAATAATCTCTGGAAAAGTTCTGCAGGGTAAAACTAACATTCACGAGGAGGGGCACAGAAATACAAACAAGTCAAGTTGAAAAAGGTTTGGCCTCATCATGCAGAAAGTTTGGAGAAATACCACGAGGAAGCACATTCCATGCAATTGTATCCGTCACTGCTGTGAAAATCCAGTTCAACTCCCCTAACAATGTCTTACGGTCATTTTGACGGCCAGGAATCCTGTCAATAAGTGATTCATCGATGATTTCTTTCAGAAGAGAACGCCTGCAGAACCTGCAATGGAAATTTTCTTTGTGAGAGCTGCAAGCTATACTGAAGTGCATAGTCCCATATTGACATGGATTAAACGCATCCAACATAAAGTGGTACTTTACTTAATAGCATAAAGTTAAAAATGAGTCTAGAACTGAAACTGCACAAATTCAGTAGCAATGAGCTATCGAATAAATATAATAGGAGAAGAAGGCTATTAATCAGGGTAACATCATGGCTATTTTGGCCCCATCAGAAACACTTGGCGACCAACAGAACAGGGCCAAAAGGTTATGGCAAACCATACATCAGTAAACTTTCACATGAAAAGCAATATGGCAGCTATATGTAATTATCAGTCCTGATTGTTTCGCAACTCATTATATGCAACTTTATTCACCCCACAAAACTAAAACATATGCAAAAGGTCTTCTAACTAAGACATCATGGTCCTTGTGGTCTCATCAGAAATACTTATGCCAAAAGGTTTTTATCTTACCTCATGATGAAGCAAGAACAAGCTAAGATTCTATAAACTAGCTTGATGGAATCTAAAGAATGTTCCGTAGGAAAAACATGACATCTGAGCACCAAAAAAGTCAGAGATGAAAAGAGGATTTACCATTTCAATGCCATTTTAATGGGTGTCGTGAGGCAGGAAGTAAAAACATCAGCTGGAAATTCAACGCTCTGAGGCAGTGTCTCGTGTACATCACAAGCAGCAAGTAGAATGCAGTCCCTTGAGGATCCAGATGAACCAGAGGTACCCCAATCATGAAGCTACCATAAAGAAATAATGAATTTCAACTCATGGACGCCAATGCAGAATCAAGTCTTAAACTTGACAGGAGGGTGTGAAACATGTAAAGTGGTAGTTTCCTTTACCTCGGCAAAGGCATTAAGAATCATCCTAGCAGCAGAGCAGTCAAAAACATAGATGGACGGTGTCTTCAACCAGGAATCAAGCTCACTGATAGGCAATGGAATGTACTGGGTATAACTCTGCACAAACACATGATCAATCGGTACGTAGTAATAGACAAAAAAGGAGCCAAAACATGGAAGAGAAAATAAAAGGCTAGCAAACACAGACCTTGTTGAATACCCAAATTTCACCATTGGCTGTAGGCTTTGGCACACCATGCCCATTATAATGGAATAGCACTCTCTCAGTCTTTGCATTTTTCCGACAAGTCAAACACAGCTTCCTGACTTCATCTACGGTCGGATCTAGCTGAACCTTATAGCGGGCCTGAGAGATTATAAAATAAAAATGAAATGTAACTTCACGAAGCAATAACAACAACGTGCAGGGAAAGAATAATCACCCTTGGTTGCCATCTCTCATACTGAGTGCTCAAATTTTTTCCAATAGTCTCAAGGGCTTTTGGGGGAGCCATGGAAAATGGGTCTGCCACAAATAAAAGAGATACAAAAGTCATTGTGGCAGTAAAGAGAAAGGATGAACACATAAAACAAAAGAAAGAGTTTTAATAGGGCCAAGTGGCCAGAGGTTCAACCTATCCAAGCCTCGATTCTAGCACATGGAGATATCTTTATAACATCCGGTGGATCAACAGTAATATTCAAACACAGAACTATAGCTACACATCCTGTTTTCATCTGCAATTATGAGGCATTAAAGTCAGCAATGAACATTAGACTTGCAAGAATTCCCCTACCAAAACAGCTCAAACAAATGCCTGATTTAGCTTATGCTGAAAAAATCGAATTGTTTCTTAGTGCCAACTTTTGAACTTTTGCATCAGGGTTCATCTCCAAAACAAAACAATAACATTACCTTCCTCGGTTATATACGCATCTCCCTAATAGGGAACCTATCAGATTATATCACGATTTCAAGATAATGTAGTTGTTCTATGCACATCTTTCATCCTCAATTACACTCAACAAAAAGATCAATCCACAATGTAGTCTACACTATACTTACAGCTAACAAAGTTTGATCGCAAACTTACTCGCTCTTTAAGCCGCCATCTAGGAACCACTATAATGTTCTCAGTAGTCCCCGATGGCGCAGAAGCCTCGGAGCCGTCGTGTCTAAGCTCACAAAGCACGACAGTCTGAGGCAAGTATGCCATACTAGTGGCCGTAATAGCTCTCTCCGCTGTACCATTTCCATAGACATTGCTCGCAGCCTCTGGATCCTTCGTTCGCGAAGAGATTGACGAATCACCGTGACTGGAGACACGGTCGTCGTCGTCGTAGCGATGATTGGAGACTAGAGAAACCGAAGATTGAGAGAACCGAGAAACCATCAAGTCTCCCAATGCCATCCAAATCGAAGAACACCACCGAATCAAAACCCCACCAGAAATCAAAATCAAACAAATTCAATCTTCACCGTTAGCTATTTTGTTCGAATTAGGTGAGAAACGGGAATGAAATAGAAGCGAAGAAGAAGAAAAAATCCAGATCAATCAACGAAGCCGCTGCACCAGCGGCGCAAGAGCAGAGAATCCAGCTCGAGAAAAACCTCAGATAGATAGATAAACAGCAGTGGAAACCCTAAGAATCACGAGAAAGCTAATGATGGCGGACGACGGAGATTGAGACGGAGAATGCGACGGAAGCGGAGGCGCATAAACAGTAGTGGTGGTGGTGGTGATGATGGCGGCAGAAGAGAAAAAAGGTAAAGAGAAAGTGAGGATGCGAGAAATGGGATTTTGTCAAAGAGAGAGAGAGAGAGAGAGAAAGGGAAAGTCTTCAATGCATTTGGCATTTGCATTTTCTTTCTCTTCTTCTCTATTATTTATTTTTCTCCTTTCTGTTTTTAATTTTTTACACTTTTTTTTGTAAAAGTAAGTTTTTTTACACTCTTGGGATGAAATCTTTGTGATGTTGATACTACCAAAATTAGTGTTAGCTTATATAAAAAAGTTAATTATTGTGTGGTAAATATGAAAATTGAAAGTTTGAATGCATATTTTTTAAGGAAAAAACTAGAAAGAATAATATAAATCAATATAATATTGTTACTGAAAAAAAAATTATTGGTTAGTCAACCAATTTATAGATAAAAAAATGCAGTTAGCCGAGGACAGTGTAGTTTGGTGGTTGGATCTCTAGAGTTATGTGGGATTAATAGATTATCGGACCGGACTGTTGTGATCCGTTTGTTGAAAAAAGAAAATTGTCGTTAGCATTTTTTGGTTAAATCATGAATTCCAAATTATATATTTATTATCTACGCAAATAATAAAATAAATGAATAATACTAAAATAATCTAAAAACTAGGCTCTAGTTCAAACGCTTTCATAATTTTAGATTTTCAAGTAAAAATTTTTAAGAAGAGAAGAATTTTTATTTAATTTTTTTTTCAATTTAAAAGAAGACCAAAAAAAAAAAAGAGCAAATTGTCAAAAATAACCTAANGTAACCCAAAACATATTTTTTAGACAAAACTAACTTTTGGGGGTAGGGAAATTACATTCAAGGTCCTTATGAACAAACAAAAAAGTAGAAAGGACAATTACCCTTATATCCTTTAGAAGTCTGCACGGAGTCAGTAGACTTC